>VMDO01017784.1:0-23096 GCA_007922755.1 Pedetes capensis
TTTTGCTGTTCAGGGAAAAAATACATATATTCCTTGACTATATAGAGATATCTTTGGAAAAATGCACAAAATATTGATAGCAGTGGTTACCTTCTGGGATAGGAAATAAAGATTTGGGGAGAAAGATAAAAGAAACTTACCCTTTACCACTTACTGCTTTGTATCTTTAGAATTTTATATTATGTGTATACATTACTAAAATACAAGATAATTGGATTTTTTTTAAATCTTTTTTAAAGAAGCAATAAAATGAGGTATGGACACTATTGGTAGATTTCAACTAAACCTTTTCCTATTCTGAGCTAATAACATGTGCAGCCTAGACCTAGAGAAAATTTCATGACCTAAAGTTGCTAATAACAAGCAGTGTGTCGCTTTATAACTCTACCAGAGCCTCACTTTCCCATACTTACTCACTGGACTTTAGATACAGCCTTTTGAGCTCATTATGGAATAACATCTGTCCCCTTCTTGGGATCATCAGCCATCATTGGGTGGCTGCTGCTAGACTACCTATTCTCTATTCATTCTCCCTCTCCCTCTCTCTCTTCTCTACCTATCTCTCTTTCTCTCTGCCTAAATGGGACACAGCCCTGGATTCATATTGAACAGGGCATGGATATTGGAGTCAGACACACTTGGCTTAGATCATAGGATCCACCTCTTAATAGTCCTATGATTCATGTCCCCTAAGGCTCTAGTTCCTTATCTATGAGAGGAATGGTGGTGATGCTAACTGCTTCATAAGTGTTGTGAGACTTTAATGGCATTAGCAATACATATTGTTGGGTCTGAATGAATGTTAATCCCTCACTCTCCTCTTCACATGCTTCACTTCCATCCACCCACCATCACCTTCCTTGGTTTTCATAGTTGTACCCAAGTTGATGTTTCCTAAACGGTTTTTTTAGAGCAGTGATTTTCAACCAGGAGCAATTTTGCCCCACAGAGGACATTTGGCATTGTCTGGAGACATTTTATTATCATAACTGGAGGGACTAGTGCTGTACTTTAGTGTGTGGAGATCAGTTGTTAGGTGTCATCAAGCCTGGTCCGACTCATAGTGACCCCATGTACAACAGAACGAAACACTACCTGACCCTGTGCCATGCCCAGCACTATTATCAGTGCTTCTCTGCTATTCATGGGGTTTTCAATGGCTGGTTGTTTTGAGGGAGTGGGCTGCCGGGTCCTTCTCCCAAGCCTACAGCACCTGGTGTTCCCAGGCGGTCTCCCATCCAAGTACTAACCAGGCCCAACCCTGCTCAGCTTCCAAGATCTGAGAGGATAGGATGCCAGGGTAGAATAGCTGCAGGCCCAGGGATGCTGCTAAGCATCTTTCAACAAATAACACAACAAAGATCCATCTGATATAAAGTGATAAAGATTTTTGTAAAGCTGCAGGTGGTTGTACAAACTGGCAGGGCACAGGTTTGATTTTAGAGCAGCCTATAACTAAATTCTCTGAGGAAAACTTCAGTAGTTTTCCACTATCACTGTTTCCAGGATCATGAGTCTACCTTTCAGTGAAGGAGAAGGGAAAATTGGGGGGAAATAATTGCTACATCTTTTATTCCAGAAACTTGACAAATTTGTCTGTGCCCTGTAAGATTATGAACTGAGGTGGACTTTGTATTAGTTGTCTACTGCTAGATAGCAAACCATTCCAAATGTCGCTGCTTACCACACTAACCAATATTTACATTACTTGGACTGGGTAAGACTCAGCTAATCTTGGTTAGCCTGCAGCCATACCACTGTGGCACCCGATCTTGTCAGATCTCGGAAGCTAAGCAGGATTGGGCCTGGTTAGTACTTGGATGGGAGACTGCCTGGGAACAGCAGGTGCTGTAGGCTTGGGAGAAGGACCCAGCAACCCACTCCCAAAAAACAATCAGCCATTGAAAACCCTGTGAATAGTAGAGAAGCACTGACAGTAATGCTTTGCCTATTATACATAGGGGTTCTATGAGTTGGACACTAACTCAGTGACACCTAACAACAATAAACAATAAATCTTGCTTAGTTCATAGAAGTAGAATCACCCAGCTGAGCCCAAGTCAAATGGCTGACCTGCAGAAGCATGGGTTATTTTAACTGTTAAGGTCTGGAGTCATTTGTTGTGCAGCAGAAGTTAACTGAAACAATGAGCACTTGAACTTTTTATTTTAGTTTGTGGCTCCTCAGCAACAGTGCTTCTATGAACTTTCATGCATCTAACTTGTCCACATGTGAATATAGTTCTGTTGAGTAAGATCTGCTCCATTCTGAATGCATTTACTCACATGCAGAGAGACTTTTCATAACTTCTTTGTTACCTTCAGTTGCAGTAAGTGCTATGGGCCCATTTTTCACAAAAATGAGTGACAGGAAGCTGTTTCATGATGATTTTTCAGAGCCAGGTTGAGAGATCAAACTTCTGGTATACTGTCTGCCATCTCTCCCACAGTAAAAACATACCCTTCCATTGAAAAAAAATACTTTTCACTTTGCTACACAAAGAACTGTTCTCAAACATGTTCAAACCTAAGAAGGAAATTACCAAGAACACACAATAGAAAAATAATTTATCAGGCATGTGAGAATACAAGCACTATTTTGTTTTTTTAAGCACACTTAGATGAATAGGACAGAAGTTTTGTTTGATTATGAATCATGACCTTGAGGTAGTACATGAGTAAGAACGACTAATTCCTAAGAGTAGGATTAATATGTGTCAGGAAGAAATGTATGGGTGGTTCATTTAATCAATCAAAAAATATTTGAGTGCCAGTTGTGTATAAAGTGCTAAACTTCTTGTAACCCTTTTGAAGTCTGGTGAAGAAGTTCACAAGCTCAAAAAGGGGCCACAAGATGAAGACTGAGCCCTCAAATCAGAAACTGGCTCCACACACTTCAGTATCCTGTGATTTAGCTTTGGTTATTTTCTTCTAGCATGATTCAATTTCTTTATCTCAAAAAATAAGAAATATAAAGATGTAGGCACTCCTATACCTTTGAGAAAATTGATAGTTATTAAATCAATAGACATTTTTCTGTTCTCCTCTTGATTGACTTCATGAATGCTTTTGACACTGATACCCATTCACTACTTTGTAAAATATTCACTTCCTTTGGCTTCAGAGAAACAATGTCCTCTTGGTTTTCTTCCTACTTTCCTTGGCTCTCTGTCTCCTGGGTAAGTTTGCCCTCCTCATCAAGTGTTTAGATTTTATTGTTGTTGTTAGGTGTTATCAAGTCAGGTCTGACTCATAGTAACCCTATGTACAACAGAACAAAATACTACCTGACACTGTGCCAGGCACACAATCTTTTTTATGTCTAAGCCCATTGTTGCAGACATTGTGTCAATCCATCCAGGTGAAGGTCTTCCTTTTTTTGTTATTGTTGTTGACCCACCACTCTCTCACACATGATGTCCTTCTTCAGGGACTGGTCCCTCCTGACAACATGTGCAAAATATGTAAGACATAGTCTAACAATTCTAGCTTCCAAGGAGTCCCCTGGTTAGACTTTTCAAGGACTGATCTGTTTGTTCTTTTGGCAGTCCATGGTATAGTCAATATTCATGTCTAGCACCATAAATCAAAACCATCAGTTCTTCTCCTGTCTCCCTTATTCACCATTGAGCTTTCACAAGCAAATATTGTCACTAGAAATATCATGGCATGAGTCAGGTGCACCTTCATCTCCAATGTGACATCTTTGGTTTTAAACACTTTAAATGGGTCTTTTACAATAGCTTTTCCCAATGCAATGCATCTTTTGATTTCTTGACTGCTGCTTCTATGGCATTGATTGTAGAACCAAGTAAAGCAAAAATTTGGACAATCTCAATCTTTTCTCCATTTATCATGAGGTTACTTACTGACTCAGTTGTAAGGATTTTTGTTTTCATGATGTTGAGGTTCAATCCATACTGAAGGCTGTGTTCTTTGACCTTCATCAGTAAATGTTTCAAACCGTCTTTATTTTCAGCAAGTGGAATTACATCCTCTGCATAACATAGGTTGTTAATGAGTCTTCCTCCAATTATGATGCCATGTTCTTCCTCGTAAAGTCCAGCTTCTTAGATTATTTGCTCAGCACAGAGATTGAAGAGGTATGGAGAAAGGATACAGTCCTGATACACACCTTTCCTACTTTAAGTCAAGCAGTGTTTTCTTGTTCTGTTCATTTGACTTCCTCCTGGTCTATGTGCAGATTCCACAAGGGCACAATTAGGCACTTTGATATTCCCATTTTTTACAATGTTATCCATAATTTGTTGTGATCCACACAAATACCTTTCCATAGTCATAAAACAGACATCTTTCTGGTATTCTCTGCTTTCAACTAATATCCATCTGACATCAGCAATGATGTCCCTGGTTCCATGCCCTCTTATGAATCTAGATTTATTTTTTGACAGTTCCCTGTCAACATACTGCTGCAGCCACTTTTGAGTGATCTTTAGCAAAATTTTACTTGCATGAGATGTTAATGATATCGTTCAATAATTTCTACATTTGGTTGGATTCCCTTTCTTGGGAATAGGCACAAATACGGATCTCTTCCAGGCAGGTGGTCAGGTAGATGTTTTCCAAATCTCTTGACATAAGTAAGTGAGTACCTCCAGGGCTGCATCTGTTGAAACATCTTTATTGGTATTCAATAAATTCCTGGAGCCTTGTGTTTTGCCAATTCCTTCAAGGTATCTTCCATTTCTTCTGTCAGTACCACTGGTTCCTGATGATATGATTCCTCTTGAAATGGTTGATCATCCACCAGTTCTTTTTGATCTAATGACTGTGTATTCCATCCATCTTCCTTTGATATTTCCTGAATTGTTTAATATTTTTCCTGTAGAATCCTTCATTATTGCCACTCAAGTCTTGAATTGTTTCTTCAATTCTTTAAGCTTGAGAAAAACAGTGTTCTCCCTCCTCTTGGCTTTCTATATGCAACTCTTTGTATATGTCATTATAATGTTTGATTTTTATCTTCTCAAGCTGCCCTTCAAAATTTGTTTAGTTCTTTAACTTCACCATGTCTTCCTTTTACTTCTGTTTGACATTCAAGGGCAAGTTTCAGAGTATCTTTTGACATATAATTTGGTCTTTTCTTTTTTCCTGTCTTTTTAATGACCTTTTACTTTCCTCACGAATAATGTCTTTCATGTCACGCCACAACTCATCTAGTCTTCAATCATTAGTGTCTAACACATCAAACCTGTTCTTGAGGTGATCTCTCAACTCTGGTGGGAGATATTCAATACTTTTGGCTCTTAGACACTTGTTCTAATTTTCTTCAGTTTCAGTTTGAACCTGCATATGAGCATTTGATGGTCTGATCCACAATCAGCACCTGGTCTTATTCTGACTTCTGATATTGAGCTCTTCCATCATCTCTTTCCACAAATGTAGTCAATTTCATTCCTGCATGTTCCATCTAGTGGATCCCATGTGTATAGTCACCATTTGTGTTGGTCAAAAAATGTATTTGCAATGGAAAATGTTGGTCTGACAAAATTCTATCATGCAAGTTCCAGCATTATTTCTGTCACAAAGGCAATATTTTCCAAATACTGGACTTTCTTCTTTGTTCCCAACATTTGCATTCCAATCACCAGTAATTATCAGTACATCCTGGTTGTATGTTCGATCGATTTCAGACTGCAGTAGCTGGTAAAAATCTTCCTTTTGTGGCCTTAGTGGTGGGTGCATAAATTTGAATAAATATCATATTAACTGTTGTTGTTGTTAGGTGCCATTGAGTAGGTATCTGACTCATAGCGACCCTCATAGGGTTTTCAATGGCTGACTGTCTTGGGATTGCCTTGGGAATGGATTGCCAGGCCCTTCTCCCATTTTTTCAGTGCTGGGAATTGAACTCGAGACCTCAGAGACTGCAGCGCAACGCTCTACCAACTGAGCTAAATCCCAGGCCATCATATTAACTAGCCTTTCTTATAGATATATGGGTAATATTCTATCAATGGCAACCTTATACTTCAAGACAGATCTTGAGATGTCTTTTTTGATGATGAATGCAACCCCATTTCTCTTCAAATTCCCATTTCCAGCAAAGTGAACCATATGATTAGATTTGACTAGATGATTTAGATTTTACTGTTCCTCAATCCTTGGCCCTAAAACCATTTACACCTCCTACTATAAAAAATTTCATCCACACCTGTACTGCAGACCCTTATACAAAGAAGTCTCATCAATTTCTACCTCCACCCAGCCCTCTCTAGAGCTCCATCAATAGCCTACTTAACCCTTCCTTGTGGATGGCTCAAGGGCACCCCAAACCAAATTCAAGTAATCATAAACCAAACTCATGAGTGTGCAAAATAAACATTGTCTTTGTTCATGGTCTGTTCTCTATTTCAGGGAGTTGTACCGTCATTCACTGTGGGGATGCAGTACTGAAGCCAGTTAGGTATCCTTGGCATCTTTTACTCCTCCCTCTCATTGAACCCTCATTACCAAATATTATCAAGTCCTGTTGAGTTTCCTCTTATATCTCTTCCCCACCCTTCAACTTCTCTTCACTTTTACCTAGTCCAAACTATCATCATTGTTCACCTCAATTACTAGCTTCTCCAGGCTATTCTCACATATAACAGCAACATTATCTCCTCAAAGCAGAAATATGAGTGCACCAGCTCCCTTGCTTGAAGCCTACAGGTATGTTCCCATGGCTTCAGGGATCAAGGAAAAATTATAAAACATGACCCAAAAGGTCTAGTATGATATATCCCTGTCTATCTCTCCAGCCTCTACATGTCCCACTCTCCCTCTAGTGTCAGGGCTCAAACCCCACTGATCTACTTTCAGTCCTTTCTATTTGAGATGTTCTGTCAAATCTCAGGGCGTTTGCACATGTTCTTCTTATCAACTAAAATGTTCTTTTCTCTTATGATAGAGTAACAGTCCTCCACCAGAGATGTTTCCATCCTAATCCCCAGAACCCATGATATGTTAGCTTATACGGCAAAAGAAACTTTGTAGATTTGCTGATGGTGAGAATCTTGAGATGGAGAGAATATCCTAGATGGTCAGTGGACTTACTGTAATCAAAAGCATCCTTCCAAGGGAAGGAGAGAGGCAGGAGAATCAGAGTCAGAAAGTGACATGTGGTGACGTAGTCAGAGGTTGGAGAGAAGAGAGATTTAAAGATGCTGTTTCTGGTTGTAAAAATACAGAAAAGAGCTAGAGCAAAGGTGGCCTCTGGAAGTATAGTTGATCTCTGGAATCTGGAAAAGTCAAGGAAGTGGATTTTCCTCTAGAGCCTCCAAAAGGAGTACAGTTCTGCCAACATCTTGATTTTAGGACTTCTGGCCTCTAGAACTATAAGAGAGTAAATTTATGTTTTTTAAGCAACTAAATTTGTAATAATTGGTTATAGTAGCAGTCAGAAACTAATATATCTCTCTTCTTCATCTAATTGAGTCTTATTTTCCTTCAGACCTCAACTTCTCAGGAAGGCCTTCTCCATATACCTAATATAGGCTCTCGTAGACTAAGCACATCTTTTTTCCAGCTCTTGTCACAGTTATGTGGTTGTTGACTAACCCAGCTAAAAAGCACTGTGAGGTTACTTTTGCCTATTGGTATACTGTTAGCACCTAGCACAGTATTTAGCATATAATAATCCTTAGTATCAATTTTCAAGAAATTGTTGTTGTTGTTGTTAGGTGCTGTCAAGTCTGAATCAGTGTCCAACTCAGTGACCCTTCGTACAACAGGTGAAACACTATTGTCAGTCCTTCTCTGCTATTCATAGTTTTCAATAGCTGATTGTTTTTGGGAGTAGGTTGCCAGATCCTTCTCCCAAGTCTACAGCACCTGGTGTTTCCAGGCAGTCTCCCATTCAAGTATTAACCAGGCCTGACCCTGCTTAGCTTCCAAGATCTGACAGGATAGGATGCCAGAGTAGAATAGCTGCAGGCTTCAAGAAATAATAAGATCTAAAACTATTTTCATCATAAAATGAGGCAGAAGTGGTAGTGTTAGACATTAGGAACAGGTATTAAAATGCATCAGAACTAAATAGCCTCTAACAACAAACTCTCCCTGGAAAAACTTTCAAACATTCCTTTATTTCTCTAAAAAATTGGGGCATTTTTGTTAAAACATAGGTTATTATGATATTCATCAGAACAAAAATCTGGTATCTTATAGTTTACAAATAAACATTACATATACTATTTGATTTAATCCTCAAAAAACCCCTATGAGGTAGACTCAGTTGAATGTCTTAGCAGTTTTATATAAGCAAACTGATGCCCAAAGGAATTAAGTATATTTCCCAATGAACCACAATGTCCAAGAAACAAAGGTGAGTTGCAAACTCAGGCCTTTGGATTCTAAATGTAACACTATCCCTACCACACTACCCTGTGCTATATCATGCCTCAGTGAATTTAGGAGGTTTCTTCCTTTCAGAGTTTAATATGCTATTTGTGGAACATTTGCCTGTCTCTGTTATGCAGCTCTTAAATAAACCAGCTAAATCCATCCTGCTATTTGTTCAAAAGGCATTAATAGTATTATTGGGAATTTTGTTGGGCCTCTGCCCTACCTTCTACAGAATCAAAGAAACTACTTGGATTTGATGCCTTGGGAGAATAGAGATTATGAAGAAGGTAAAGAAATTGAAAATAATTCCATAATATGAATATGTGAGTGTGATGCTGAGGTAAAGAGAGAGAAAATAACTGGAAGAAGGAAAGTCAAGGTACACAGAGGCAAAATATTGGAAGAGTTATTGACAATGGTATAGAAATCCCTAAGAATCATGACAAGAGCACTATTATATAAAGTAACAGTGAGGGAGGTATAAAATCTTAGAGAAAGAAGAGAGAATGACATGTAGTTAGCAGATGACTATACCAGGAGGAGTAGGTGGTATAGTCCAATGACCTAAGAGTCAAAGATGGGAGGAGGTACAATATGAGTAGGGGGAAGAGAGACAAGAGATGACCAATGAGGAAAAGCCTCCATCTTACCTTCCAGTCCAGTGATATGATGAGTATGGGAAAGAAAATAGCACCTCAGAAAGTGACAGGAAAAGGTGTGTCCTTAGAAGATAATCAGGTTTCACATAGAGTAAGACGAAAAAGAGCACATTCAGAGAAGAGATTTAAATTAGAGAGAATTTTGTTGATAACAGAAAAAGAATTCCTGAAGACACAGTAGAAAAGTTTCACTTGGGAAAAAGTAGACAAAAGTGGCCAGAAAGAAAGTATGATGATTAATCTTGGTTGTCTATTTGACTGGATTGAGGGATGCCATGAAGATTCTAAAGAATCTTTCTGGGTGTCTGTGTCTGAGTGTGTTTCCAGAGAGGATTGGCATTTGGGTCAGCCAGCTGAAAGGGAAAGACTCACGCTGAATGTGGGCAGCATCAGCCAATAGAATGGGGTTCAGGATAAATGAAAATCAGCAAAAGGGGGAAGGTCAATTTTTCTTGAGCAGGTACATTTTTTGATGCTGCCATTACCTGTGGACATCATATTACCAGGAAGCATGAGTCTAGGAATCTGGCAAACTTCAGTCTGTTCTGTTTGGTGTGTAAAATAATTCATACCCAACATAGAAGACATAGGAGAGAATATAGTTAGGGTTTATTATAAAATATAGTATGCCTTTAAGGAATAGTTACTGGGGATAACTGAAACACCTGGAGATGTTTAGATAAATCTGGAAAAGAACTTAGAAAAACCTCAGTCCTGTGGATGAATTGGCATAAAGATATTCCCCAGGGGAAGGAAAAGGAAGAGAGAACAGAAGAGTTAAGCAAGCTTTTCAGAAGGAAAAGTAGTCAGGCACAGTGCTGCATGCCTGCAATCCCATTGACTTCGGGGTCTGAGGCAGGATGAGTGAATTCAAGGCCAGAGGCAGCCTAAGTAACTTAACAAAACCCTGATTCAAAACTAAAACTGGGCTGGTGGTAGAGTACTTGCAAAGTCTATGTGAAGCCCTGAGTCCAACCCCCAAGAACTAATAAGTAAATAAACAAATAGTACCTTGAATAGACAGAGAAGATAGCAGACTCAAGAGAAGGTCTGGCTCACGTGAAGCCATCCCAGAGAAGTAGAAGGTCACCTGAGGGGAGAAGAAGAGAGATAGAAAGTACACGTTCCCTCTAGTTTTGTTTAAGTTAGGGCATGCCCTATGTGATTTCAGCCCTGGGCTCCTAACCCTGGGCACCTAGTGTGATGTAAGCCATGAGCATGGAAACTCAAACTGAGCCTGGAAAAGTCCCTTGTTTAATAAACTTTTGTGATTTAGGGTGTACGGAGCCTAGGGTCTTCATTTTGTAAAATGGTTCAATGGACTCATTTGGTATATCTCAAATAGATGGGCCAATAGACAGCTGTCTTGGAATTATCTGTTTATACTTAGGCAGTTACTCATCTTGAATTAGGGTGTGGGATCCATTAGAACAATGTTCTTCCAATGTCCTTTGAGATTTTGCTGGCACATGGCTTTATTCATTATGGCTGAATGCAGGAATCATTTCTAACCCCTCTTTCCTCCTCTTTAACTGCTAATGGCCAAGCCAACCTACCTAATAATCAGGTTCCAGTTCCTTCAGTCTTTGAATGTGGATTCACACCAGTGACTCTCCAAGGAGCTTCAGGCCTTCAACCTCCAACTAGGGCTGCATCCTTGATCCCCCTTGTTCTGAGGCTTCTAGCTTATTGGACTGAGCAGCTACTGGGTTCTCTGGCTCTCGGGCATACAGATGGCCATTGTGGGATGATCCAGCCTCTGATTGCATAAGCTAATTTAGTAAATCTTTTTAAATAATTTTATATATCTTCTCTTGGTTCTGTTCCTCTAGAGAACTCCAACTAATATGGGGGGGTGTTAGCTACTAAGGATTTCCCAACAAGTTCTGTCCTCCCTATATAACCATTAAGAGTTGAAGAGACTATATCCTCTCCCCTTGAATCAGTGCCTTCCCTTGACCAACAGAGTACATCTTTCCTGGGAATACTTCCTTTTAAAACTTGGCCACAATGCCATGACAGATCCAAGCCACTCAGAGATGCCACATGGAGGGAGAACAACAAACTCTGTACAACTTCCTACTGGAGCCTTCCATCAAAAGCCTGTATCAACTGCCCGCCACATGAGTAAGCCATCTTGGACATTCTAGTCTGCTCAAGCATCTAGATAATTTCTGCCTCAGCTGACATTAGGAGCAAAAGAACCATCCACCTGGGCCCATTTAGCATTAAATCCTGAGAAATAAAATGGTGTGTTAAGCCATTTTGAGTGTGTGTGCACTGTAAATGTCTAAAATAGGGACACAGAGTCATCTGGGAATTAGGGTAGGTAGATGAGAGATGACCAAGGAGCTTTGGATTGCTTTTGTGACTTATATAGTCAAAGTGAAGGCTTAATGAGCTAACTTTCTTCCTGAGAGACTGGAACAATGAAATTGCCTTGGGGAATGTGTCTTCCCTCTAGTCTCTACACATAGTCACATTATAATAATGACTTCCTTTCTGCTTCAGGACACATTCTCTGCCACCAAGACATGCACATATTCAAGATACAGAGCTCCAACCCAGGATCTGAAGATATGTCCTCCAAATACATTCTTATTTCAGGCTGAACCTTAAAAATTACTTTCTACTTTAGAAGTGCCTTCATCTAAAAATCTTTGCCCAGACATTCAGGAATTAGGACTCTGCCTCATCCTTCATGTATAATTTTTCCTCCTCAAAGGAGATATTCCAAGTGGCTTTCAGGTTAATACGAAAGAAGCTTCAAGATGCAAATGAATTGAGTAACCATGACAACAAAAAAGGAAGAAAACAAAACAATTATGCCTATGCAAATCCTTCCTGAACCATCAAGGTAAAAGAGAACATGGCTGTCAGCAATAATGCCTAATGGGCAAGGATAAATACAGACTGAGTTACTGCCAGTGGCATCTATTGGGACAGCTGTGATTGGAAGTAAGCTAGGCCTTCACTAGTCAATGCTCTGTGCTCACATTCACAATCATGGTCTCTGTGTGTGTGTGTGTGTGTGTGTGTGTGTGTGTACATGTGTATCTTAATGTTCATGAGCACCGACATACTAACGCCTTTCAGATGAAATACATTGCATTTTACTGAATTATCTTTGTTCCAGGCCTTCTGTGACTTTTGTTCTAGTAGCATCTTAGACATTGCTGAACTGAAGGCCTTAACTCAGTAAATTCCAATTCCAATTGGCAGGGGTATAGAGTAGTGCTTCCCTAACTGTAATATGTGCATGATTCGCCTGGACACCTCATTAAAATACAGATTATCATTCAATAGGTCTATAGTGAGTCCAAGATTCTGCATTTCTAACAAGCTCCTCCTAGGACCACACCTTGAGAAGGAAAGGTATAATGTTAAAAATACAGATTCTGCACTCAGACCACCTGGGTTCAAATTCCAGCTCTGTTAATCAGTTCTGTTACCTTTGACAGGTTACCTGACTCTTCTATAATTCTTTACTTATAAAATTAAGATGACAAAAATAGAAAAGGGTAATGTATACCTCTAAGAGCTCTTGGGTGTCCTAAGTGAATTTATGTTTTGAACAGCCCCTGGCATATCATAAAGCACTTGGTAAATATTAACTATTATAATCTCCTTATGTCTTACCTGCTACTTGAACATTTTCTATATATGGTGGGAACTATGTATTATGTGCTTAACCTTGATCGTAGATATTAATTCTCACAATTCTGTGAGGAAATTTGTCCCACTTCATAAAGAAAAAAATGGAAGTTTAGTGAAGTCACAAAGCTAGTGGAAGTGGCTGTCTGATTCCAGAGCCCACAGAATCTACTCTGTGAGAGTCAAAAGGGAAGAAACTATTTATGACTGTATTCCCCGTGAGCTAACACAAAAGCAGTACATAGTAGGTACTCAAAAAATATTTGCTGGGTAACATAATAGTCATTTTTGCCCTGAATTTAGAAACAAATGAACTAAAGTTCAAAAGATTCTTAAAATTTGCTCAATTATACCACAAATGGAAGCATTGGCATGGAAATTCAGATCCCTTGTATATAAAGGCTGTTTTCATCATAGAAATAACCTCAACTTTATCTAGTAGGAGAGATGAAAGTAAGTAAAGAAGACAGGCTGACTGGTGAGCAAGTACTTAAAACCCACCAACCTCAATAGGGGCTGCTTGAGTTGTTTTGAGGATAATTCACCAAAATGAATGCATTTTCTCATATGAAACTTACTTAGTTTCCTTCCTCTGTCAGAAACACTACAGGGTGTCAGCATCATTTCCCCATGCTACTTTGAGTTGAAGTGAATGGGTTAATGGAAACTTCTTCAATGGTCTTTTATAACCATTAATGACTATATTAGGGTTCTCCTAAGAATTCGGTGCAAGCAGTTTATTTGGGAGATGCTGAAAACATAAGTAGGAAAGTGGAAAAATGATTCAGAAAAAGGAAGGCACCCAAAAAGGAGTACATTATTAAGCCACCTGCCCACAGTAGGTCAGTGGAAATTAATGCCATGGGGAAGCAAAGGGAAAATGGTGAGAAATGGGTCTCAACCTTATCCCACATGTCAGGAAAGGAATTTGAGGTGTTATACACCAATAGGCAAGAGCCATTGATTAAGGGTATTCCCAGGAGGGTTAATTCCTCCAGAACATCAAACTTGACACATAATAAGTGCAGAGTAGCCCCCACCCACTGTTCAACAAAAGGCTATCAGGCACAGAGATGGAGATGCTGCCATTTGGAAGTCAGTAGGAACACTCTGAAATGGTAGAATTCAAGAGATATGAACAGGGAACCAGTTGAGTCAGCTAAAAAAAGGAGCTCTTTTTGCTGCTTCTCACTATGGTAACTCACCAAGATAGCAATTACATGGAGAAAAAAATGACTTACGTGTCCAACTAGGGTTGTTGGGGGAAGGGTATGCAAGTACTAAAAAAGAGATGTAGGAGGCAATGGACCACATTTATTGATTTGAGTGTTGATAAGCAGCCTGTGTCTATATCTCTTAACCTTGAGTTCATTTAACTGGATGACCAAATTTGGTTGTGACCAAGGGAATAAGAGAATCTGTACTTGGAGGATGGGGGATGGTAAAAGGAGAAGGCTCAGAGGAGGCATCCTTTTTGTGTTATTAGATTTGTTCCTAATCTCAGAAGGAAAGAATACATATATTTTCTGAAATATCAGTGTGTTTTTCAGAATCAGTGAGGTCATGGAAACCATAATCTTTGCCATGTGCTGTAGCAGCCACAGTTATGCTAATTAAACCAGGGGGCTCTGGTGAACATGGTGAAATCAGACATGAGTCTGGGAGCTGGTAGGGTGTGGGGAGAAGCATGTGGAGGCTTTAGCTGTTGTTTTTGCATTTGAGGCTTAGGTCTGAGCCAAACAGGGCCCCTGATCTTCCTGTTATTTTCCTGACACCTGGGCCTTAGAAGCCATGCATAGCCCAGAGCATGGAGTGGTAAACAGCAAGATATGCCAGCACTATGAATCTGATCTGTCACCACCAATGACTAGAGGAAAATCATTCTAAGAGGGTTTTAAGACTGGATTTGGGATCTAGAGGACCTCAGGTGTTGCTGCTATTTCTACTCAGTTTCCTAAATGAAAGGGCTCTGATGCTCTCATGAAATTATAGTAATGTGGCCCTCAAGAAGCCAGACATTCATTAGCATTTGGAGCTCTACCTCTCGATGTGGAGTTAAAATATTGAATATGCTTTCAAACCATCCTACAACTTTTATTCCAAAGAGCCTAGGGAAAGTAGTATTTTTCTGTATGTTCATGCAACCCTCAGCCTCTTTCTACCTGTCTCCTTCTTCCTGCTATCCCTTGTTCTCCATATAGAAAATGTCTTTAAAACATAGAGTGGCTCTGCTATGCTATATTTGCGTAACAGCAGTGCTCTGTATAAAAATAAATCCTGAATAGATCATCCCATTGTATATGCATGTGGGCATACATGTCACATACACAGATTTATTTTTCCAAAAATGAACATCTTAATGTTTCTTTTCCTTGAGAAAAAAATCACCAACTGCCAAAATCTCAAATTCCATGTAGGACTTGGCAATAACAAGTGAAATGAAATATAGTGAGGAGTCAGATGTTTGTTTCAAATAGCCCTGAATCTCTAAAGACTTCACAAGTCAAATAGAAGGCTATTCTTAGAATGGCTTTGTCCTCTTACAGTTGGCGAATGATTTTAGGACACTAAACAGTGATTAACCAGGGCTTATCCTTTCTCTGAAACAAAGGGGCTGTGGCCACAGGATTACCACAGATTTGTGGGAAAACAGCTTTGGAATCAGATTGTCTTGAGTTCAAATCCAAGCCTTGTGCCGTGCTTGGGCATTGATAAATGTCTCAGAATCTGTTTTCTGTTCTAGAAAATGGGGTTATTCACACCTCCATCATAAGGTTATTGTGAAGATGAGATATACTGTGTGTGAAAGCACCTAGCACAAAGTGTCAAGAACTACAAAGGATCTCAGATTTTACCCTACTTGCAAACTAACAAGCTAGCCTTCCAGTTTTACAGATGCTGGTAGAAGATCTGAGAGTCCTGAGTGCAATTATTACTCACAACAAAGTTAGGAGCCAGATTATCAGCATTTTTGCATGTTTCCCAAACCCCAATTCCAGAGTGTTCCAAAGAAAGCCAGGTGACACCTACATATATAAGTGGGTTTTGTTGCAGGAGAGGAGTCTGATCTTAGGAAACCTGAATCTTTCAACAGTGGACAGTAAGTATGCTTTCCTTTTACTCCAAAGAGAAATATTACCTCATTAATACTAGATGGTAAGCCAATTGGCCCTATGCTCTGGAAGGAAACATGATCTCTACCTTCCAAGTCTGTTTGCTACATGCATATCCTTGGAAAGGAAGTCCAGAATAAAAGGCAATCAGTGCTTCTGCTTGCAAGATGCACAGAAATATGAGACCTGCAGAGAATTATCTCCCAACATTTGTTGTTTGTAGGTGCCATTGAGTCAGGTCCAACTCATAGCAACCCTCATAGAGTTTTCAATGACTGATTATTTGGGGATTGCTTCGGGAGTGGATTTCCACAAACTTCTCCCATTTTTGCAGTGCTGGGGATGGAACCCAGGGCCTCAGAGAGTACAGAGTGGAGCTCTACCAACTGGGCTAACCCTGGTTCTCAATAAATGATGGCTGGCAATGGAGGTAGGAAAAGGATGATAAAGAATCATAACCATTTCCCTAGATATTATACTGACTCCATTTTGCAGGGCTGCAAGGAATAAAGCTACTCAAACTCTCCTTATCAATGAGAGTCATTATAACAGAGTGAAAAAAGTAGGCTTTAGAGTCATAAAGACATGGGTTCAGATACTTAGACATTCACCAGCTGGATGATCTTAGTTATTTCTTAAATTTTGTGATCCTCTTTTTCCATACCTGTAAAAGGGGATCATAATACAAGCTACTATTCATTTAACAAATGATTATCATGTATGTACTTTGTGCCAGGCACTGGACTAGGTAGTGATGACACAAAGATAAACCTACAATGACCATTGCCTTTGAGAACAGCACAGTTTAGGGGTGGAGCCAGCTCAACTCTAGCAATACAAAGCAAGTGCCAAAGCAGGGGTCAAAATTAAATGTTCTAGGGAACTCAGAAGAGAGAAAACCAACTCCAGAAGAGACTGAGAAAGCTTCACTAATGAGTAAATATTGGAATTTGGTCCTAACCACTCAAACTGTAGCTCTGACTTGAAGAAATGAAGAGAGATCCTGAGGTGATTAGATGTTCCTATATTTCCTAAAATCCAGAGCAACCTCTTACATCTGTCAACTTTTGTGAAAGAAGTAAAGACAGGAGACATGAGGAGGAAAGGAAAAGAAGTGGAGGAAAGGAAAGACACACTGTCTGGAGCAAGTGTTGAGAGTGTCAGGAGGCTGATAAATACTACCCTCTCCCCTCCCTGAGCTCCAACCTAAATGGGAACTAAGATAAAATAGTGGGCATATGCAGGCCAAAATATCACATACATTACTGATAAAACTGATGGTAGATATTCAGGAACCCAGGTTCCTTCAATTGGTGGATATGCCATTCTTTTAGGGTTTTGTTCTTATGCATATAACATAAGGAAGAACGAAAAGTTCCAAGGCTAGAGGCATTGTCTTTAAGGAGATGACTTGGGGATTATACACATCACTCAGCTCATGTCCCATTGAACCAAACTTAATCACGTAAGTCTACTTAGCTGCAAGAGAGGCTGGAAGTCATGTTTCTGCTAAAATTGAATAGATTTTATTACCAAAAGAAAGACATGTGAATGAACATGTAAACTTATTAGTAGTCTTCATGACAGCCTCTGACAGAAGTAGAAAAAGGAAAGCAGATTTGGAGGAAAGCTTCGGACATATTGTTCAGAAAGTAGTTTACAATTGACAAAGGTTCAAGGGGAATGTCAAGGCTGTGGTCAAGAGTTGAAAGCCATCCTCACAAAGGGAAGAGTGCTCTGAAGTCATGAGAATATCAGGGAGGACAACTCAGAGACCCCTCAAAAATGTCCAAGGGAAGCATTTAAAAAGTTTTTTCACATTATATATTTTTAGTAATTATTTTTTAGTTAGTGTATAACTTAATGACTACATATACAGCATTGTATGACATTTTCAGGCAAATAGATGGAACTAGAGGCCATGATGTGGAGGGAAATAAACCAGATCCAAAAGAACAAACATCACCTGCTTTCTCTCATATGTGTGAAGCAATGGCACATGGGAATGAAGAAGAGGCATTCAATTTCAGAGGGATACTCCCCACTTTCCTGCTTGGGTGGCTGGCAAGTGTTACTAACCTTTCTGAGACAAGAATAAGGGAGAAGATTGCAGATTGGCAGGAGGAGAAGGTGTGGCAACTAGTCTGGAATGACAGAGATGCCAACAGTAGATGATCATATCAGGTAGGCAGAAGGAAAGAAGGCCCCTGCTTCCTTAGCATCTCAAACTCATTATCCTATTGCTTCATTTAAGGCCTTACACATCTTCTTGCACTATGATGCACACGCTGCCTTATGAAGTTGACCACAATTATTCTTCTCTCTGTAACCATAGCTTTTGCAATGTGACTTTGCAGGTCTTCTCATTAAGAGACAAAATCTGTTTCCCTTCCCTTGAATCTGACCTGGTTTCTGTGACTTGTATTGACCAAGAGAACTAGGTAGAAGTGATGCTATGCCAGTTCTGGACCTATGCCTCAAGAGGGTTTGTACATTTATCTCACTCTCTAGGAACTCTGCTTAGCTGCCATGTGAGCAAGCCCAGGCTAGTCTGCTGGAAGACGAGAGACTAAATGGAGCAGAAAACAAGTGATCACATCTGACATCATCAGGGGTGGAGATATAACTCAATGATAGAGTGCTTGCCTAGCATGCCCAATGCCCTGGGTTTCATCCACAGCACTGGAAAAAGCAGTTTAACATCTGACATCATCTCAAACCAGATAGCCTCCAAGCAATCCAGCCATTGATTGCAAATGTATGAGTGACCCCAGCTAAGACCAAAAGGTGAGCCAGCCCAGAGTGCCAAAACAGAACATGAACTAAACAAATGACTATTGTTTTAAGCATTAAGTTTAGAAGTAGCTTGCTATGCAACAAAAGCTAATTGATGCATAAGACAATGACTTCCTAAGTCATCTCCCCACTTCCAAGGTCACCAATGTCCCCCAACAACCACTACCAATACAATATCCATTCTGCTGGACACATACAAAATTTAAATCTGAAATTTTTTACTTCCCTAAAGTCTGGAACACCAGAAGCTGTAGGCTTGGGAGAAGGACCTGGCAACCCCCTCCCAAAAATCAATCTGCCATTGAAAACCCTATGAACAGCAGAGAAGCACTGACAATAGTGTTTCCCCTGTTGTACAGAGGGTCACTATGAGTCGGATACCGACTCGACAGCACCTAACAACAACAACAACAACAAAGTCTATCAGGCGCTGAGATTTAGTTCAGTTAGTAAAGCACCACTCTGTAGTCTCTGAAGTCCCGAGTTTGATTCCAAGCACTGCAAAACTGGAAGAAGGATGTGGTAATCTACTCCCAAGGCAATCCCAAAACAGTCAGCCATTGAAAACCCTATGAGGGTGGTTACGAGTAGGACACAACTCAATGGCACCTAACAGCAGCAATAGCAAAGTCTGTCAGTGACTTCCCATCAACTGCAGGATAAACTCAACTTTCTTAGACTTAGAAACAATTAAGAGCTCTTTCAAATGTAGTCCAAAGCTGATTTCCCAAAATTCCTCAACTTCTAGCCCTCCCCACCTCTTAATATCTGGCCATGTTCTACTATTCTTACTTCTGTGAAAACATTCCATGCTTACATTTTTTCAGGCTTGTTCTCTTAAAAGTCCTTTTACTAGGACTATCCCATGTCCCTATTCTCCATATTTATATCCCCAAGGACCTAGTACATTTCTTGGCACATAATAGATGCTCAGAATATTAAAATAAATGGCTAAATTACACTCTAGGATGATGCCAAGATCTAATTATAGATGCCATTTAAGAAGTGCATGCTATGTGGCCAAGAACTATGCAAATGTCACAGCAACCTAATTAGGTATATAATATCACTATCATCATCATCACCAGCATCATCATTCTTATTTTGTAGATGAGGAAACTGAGGCTTAGAGAAGTCAGATAATTTACCAAAAGTTACCTTGCTAAAAAAAAGTGGCAGAGCTAGTGCCAGGAGACCTAGAGAATCTGCTACTACTTCCTGGTGTCAGCAGTATCAGTCCCATCTCTCTGAACATCATCTGTGTATCTGGATCTGGTTTTTTTTTTTTTTACTAGCCCTTCAAGATTTTTTCAATTTTGAACTCATAATTAAATATTTCAAAGTGCTTTTCACTAGTTTGGTCCTATGCATCTTTTTTCATTTAATGGGTTCTTCCAAAGGGAGATTGAAAATCAATCTAAATGTACATTAAGAACCAAAATGTTAGGCATTGTGATAGAAGAATTTCCCGTGAAATCTAAAAATCTTTATTGTGAATACATTCTTCTCTTATAGTTGGAAAACTATGGTGCAGCCTATGGTCTGTTTTCTATGGCCTGCAAACTAAGGATAATTTTTAAAGAGTTGTTTAAAAAAGAATAGCAACAGAGACCCACATGAGTCTCACAAAGCCTAAACTATTTACTGAATGGCTCTTTACAGGAAAAGTTTGCCAAAACCATCTAGGCCATTCTTCCACTCATATCTTCCCCTGACTTAGTTTGGGTTCAGGTTCGGAAGAAAAGATTCAAATGCAAGTCATTTATTCAACTGGTGATTCCAGAAAACACCAAGAGTGGAGCAGAGAATTGAGACAGAGAAGGGATGGGAAAGCAGCCAATAAAATGTGAATTGTCAAACAAGTTATCACTGTGGGCAACTGGAGCTTAAACCTACAGAAGAAATGGGAAAGGCAGTGTAGCACACACCACAACAGACTCACCCAGCCGGAGGGATGTGAGAGCTGGGATATTTATCCATCAACCCTATCAGTCATTGGCTACTCCCTGGAAGGTGTTAATTCTCCAGCACTTGCAATCTTCCCAGGGCAGGGGTAGAGCATGCTCTAATTGCCAGAGAAATCTCACAAGCAAAGAGTAGCAGGTGATGACAATTGGTGTCAACCTAGCAAACACAGAAATGGTAAATGCCAAGGGGATACGTGCAGTGCATCAGCAGCATTTGCCACAACTCCATTGCCCCCATTATTCTTTGAACAAACTACATTTTTAGAAAAGTGTACCAGTGTATTAGCTCATTCACCACTATGGCAGAGAAACTGACCAAAGCAAACTTATGGAAGGAAATGTTTTGGGGGGGCTCATGGTTAGAGGATCATTCCATAATGGTGGTGGGGTAGGTGTGGCAGCAGCATACAACCTGTGGCAGACAACCACACATCTTCATGATTAGGAAGTAGAGTGACTGGAACTGAGGGTCTGGATAAAACCTTCCAAAAGCCTGCCGCCAGGGAGCTGCTTCTGCCAAGTTTGAGCCCACCTTCCAAAGTTCCATAACCTCTCAGGATAGTGCCTTAGGCTGAGGGCCCAACATTCAAACATATGATCTTTAGGGGACACTTAGATCCAAACTATACCAGTATCAACACCTAAAACTCGCACACTGGGATGTACAGAAATATAACTATTTCTTGCTCTTGACCTCATATCCCTCCTGATGGTAGTAACTATACATATCTGAGTTTCTCAGCTTTAATTTCAGGTGATCACTTAGTCAGGATTTAGTCTCCCTATCCAGGATCCTTCCCCTGCTCTTTTCCCCAATACGGTGACAAGGTACATCTCTATGGTTGCACGGAAGATGGCCTGGTCTTCCTGCTATCCTTTGGGGGTAACCTGGCTCACCTGGATCACTTTGAATCTCTGTCTGGTCGCCACTAGGGTTTGGCTGGTCTTTGAGACACTGTTTCAGCAGCCCCTGCTATTTATTGTGGACCTTGCCATTGCCTCCTTTGCAAGGTCTCCAAATTCTGCAGCCTATGTTTCCTCGGCCTGCAGCCATAGCCCTGTGGCATCCAATCCCACCAGATCTCAGAAGCTAAGCAGGGTTGGGCCTGGTGAGTACCTGGATGGGAGACCACCTGGGAACACCAGGTGCTGTAGGCTTGGGAGAAGGACCCGGCAACCCACTCCCAAAAATCAATCAGCCATTGGAAACCCTATGAACAGCAGAGAAGCACTGACAATAGTGTTTCCCCTGTTGTACAGAGGGTCGCTATGAGTCAGATACTGACTCAGTTAGAGGTCCAGGCATGCTCTACTGCCTTCAGGAGTAGGCAAGGCCATGAGGCTGGTGAGGTGCTTCTCTCCATTGCTGTTACTTCACTTCTCCCTCATTACCAAAGAGGAAGCTGCTGCAGGTTTCCGGAAGTGCTTATATTACTCTGGGATATGCCAAGTGAAGTGGTCACTTATTCCAATGCTTCATTTCTCCCAACCCTATCTGGGTGTTTTTATCACTCCTTACTTTTGCCACTTGTACTCTCTGGAAGGTGGGAAGAGGGGAGATACAGGGACACTTGCATTTTCTTCCTTTCTCTGTGCCCATCTTCACCTCTAAGAGCTGGAAGCCTGATCTGTCTTGTGTAAAGGAGCTTCCTCTACTTTCATTGTGTCCTCATTCCTCCTTCTCTATGGCTGTTCTATGACCACTCTTGTCTTTGTCCATATGCGCTCCTGTAACAAAATATCTTGGACTGGGTGGCTTATAAACAAATTATATTTCTCAAAGTTCTGGAGGCTAGCACAAAGAGCAAGGCAGAGTAGATTCTGTGTGCAGTGGGGACCCATTCCCTGGCTCACAGGCAGCACCTTCTCATGGTGTCCACATAGTAGCAGAGGCAAAGTAGCTCTCTGGGGTCTCTTTTGTAAGAGTACTATTGCAATTAGTGAGAGTTCTGTCCTCACAATCTAATCCCCTCCCAAAACTCACATCTCTAATATTACCGCACTGGAGAACTAGGTTTCAACATGAAATTTGAGAGGATGCAAATATTCAGACTATAGAAACCCTCTAAGCTTTGGGTTTTATTTTATAAGAGCCTAACTTTGGAAGTCTTGAGAAAAGAAGCTTTTTCCATTTTCTGGTCTGACTTTTGAAACTATTGTCACAGTGAGGGATTTCAGAAATTTAATTGAAATTTAAAGCTGAGCAATGAGTTTTGTCCTATACTATGTTTATTTCCCTCTTCCAGGGCAGTTGGCCTCCATTTCATGACAAAATCCTTTTTTTTTTCCATTTGCATTTACTATTTTTTATTAGTATGTTGTTTACATATGTTGGTGATGTGCAGAGTGATGTCAGTTGCTATATCTATCATGCAACTATAAAATCAGGGTTGCTTACATTTACATCTCCTTAAACATTTTACAGAATAAATAAGGTAAGAATTTTAATTAACATGTAATGACAGTCATATGCAACCATGGGTTATACCATATTTTTGGATTTTAATAAAGTTGCATCCTGTATTTTGCATTTTTTCCTCTCCCTATTTACCCCTCTAT
>VMDO01017784.1:23196-44060 GCA_007922755.1 Pedetes capensis
CATATATGAGAACATGTGGTATTTCTCTTTTTGAGTCTCGGTTATTTCATTTAAAATGATACTCTCAAAGTCCATCCATTTTGCTGAAATTGGCATAATTTCATTCTTTACTGCTGAATAATATTCCATTGTGTATGTATACTACATTTTAAAAATCCAATCCTCTGTTGATGGAAGTCTGGGTTGATTCCATACCCTTGTCATGGCAAAATCTTAATGGCAGAAGAACAGTAGGTGATTCTTCTCCTCCTCCCCCCTCAGTCTCCTTCAATAAAACTATATACTGAAGGGGGAAAAAATTACATGTGGATAATATTTTTAAAATTATCTTAATATCTAACTGAAAGCATAAAGTCATGAGTAGCTGTGGAATATTGGCTTCTTTTTAGTTATATCTACTCCAAGAAAATGAAAATTGGTTTACCAAAAATTAAAATACTAAGTCAATTTTATTGCATTTTGCACATATCTGAATTCAAGTTAATTATTGCTATCCAGAGGGGAATTTGAAGCCAGAGGGAGAGGTCCTTAAATAGTACCTCAACCACACCAGGTGAAATATTTTAAAGGGTTTTCCCAGGATAGAAGCATGATTGTGAATTTAGAAGGCAATAGTCTCATCATCAATCATTAGCTGATAGATCTAGCACACCTGCCAGAGGTCACGTTTGTGTTAATGACAATTTCACTTCCCACTAAATACATACACTTACAACTTTAGACTCAATTTTTCAAAACTTGTTACATTTGGGAAAGGATGAGCTTTGAATGTGGATAAGATTAGAGTGGGCAAGGGGTTCTGTTGGGCTATTTAAACAGGATCAGGAAAGGTCACAACTCTAATCACCAAGCATTAGAGAGTTATTTTTGTAACTTAAGAATTACTCTTGTCAGCAATCCTTTTTAAAAATCCTTTCATTAGCTTCACCAAATATTTAATGCATATTATACACAAGGTGGGTTTGGGATTTAGCTCAATTGGTAGAGTGCTGCTCTGCAGTCTCTGAGGTCCCGAGTTTGATTCCCAGCACTGCAAAGTGGAAGAAAGACATGGCAACCCACTCCCACGGCAATCCCAAAACAATCAGCCATTGAAAACCCTATGAGGGTCACTATGAGTCAGACATGACTTGACGGCACCCAACAACAACATACACAAGGCACTTACAGCCATACAACTGTGATAATCGATCCTGTCAGATCTCGGAAGCTAAGCAGGGTCAGGTCTGGTTAGTACTTGGATGGTAGACTGCCTTGGAACATCAGGTGCTGTAGGCTTGGGAGACGGACCCGGCAACCCACTCCCAAAAAAACAATCAGCCATTGAAAACCCTATGAATAGCAGAGAAGCACTGACAATAGTGTTTCGCCTGTTGTACGTAGGGTCACTATGAATCGGACACCAACTTGATGGCACCTAGCAACAACAACAAATACACAAATGGCACTGTGCTAGGGATCAAAGCTGAGCTGGGGATAGGATATGGGCAGAGAGGAGGGAGAAACAGTATGTAATTAATGAATCGAGTCAGCAACACGTTAGTGTGACTGAGTTTTTCCACAGATTTTTCCTTTCTTTGGGAATTAGGCATAATGAGAGTCTTAGGTATCTAAAGAGAACATAAAGAAGGAGAACTAGAAGGTAGGCATTGAGAGACAACCCCTAGAAACTATCATATATGCTTGATTTAACTTGCAATTTCTCCCTTCCTCACACACACATTTTAATATCTCTCTAGTCAAGATTTATCCTGCAATCTATAAATAGATTTAATAAGGCAGTACATTTCTTCTTCTAAATTATTAAATAGAGATTAAGTAGTGCTTCTCATAATCCATGGCATGTTACACTTGAAAAGAATACTAATATTTTTCATTGAATTTTTTGATGTAATTATAGATTTATATGAAGTCATAAGATATAATAGAGAACCCATGTACCTGTACCCTTTATCCAGTTTCCCCCAAAGGTAACATTTTGCAAAACTATAGTACATTATCACAACAAGGATATTAACAATTCATAGAGCTTAATGGAGGTTTAGCTCAGTTGGTAGAGTGCCACACTACACTCTCCAAGGACCCAGGCTTGATCCCCCACACCACAAAAATGGGAGAATATGGTAATACACTCCCAAACCAATCCCAAAATAATCAGCCATTGAAAACCCTATGAGGGTCACTATAAGTTGGACCCAACTCAACAGCACCTAACAACAACAACAATAACAACAAATCTTAATAGGATTTCACCATTTCACTTGTACTTGTGCATGTGTTTATTTCTATGCAATTTTATCATATGCATAGGTTTGTGTCCACCACTACAGTCAAGATTCTGAACATGTCCATCACCACAAATCCCTTCATAGTACCCTTTATAATCATACCTGCCTTTATCCCACACATCTTTCTTCTAGCCCTAAATCCTGGCAACCACTAATATAGTCTCCATTTTATAAATTTTTCCATGGCAAAAATGTTACATAAATGCAATCAACGTATGTAGCCCTTTTGGATTGATTCGCTTTTCATTCGGCATAATCCTCTGAAGATTCATTGAATTACCGAGTCATTTCTCACAAGATACGTATACCACGCTTTGTTCACCCGTTCCTCTGTTGAAGGACATCTGAGCTATCTCCACTTTTTGGCTATCATATCAGTAATATTTACTGAGTACCTGTCAGATCATAGCTCCTCGGCAAGAGACGGACACTTGGGGTCAACCGAAGCCAAAAAATACTGGAGAAGTCGAAGACAGGTCCAATATACTTTACTCCGGTCACTCTCTGCCCACACCAGTGCCGGCAGCAGAGCTTATTAAAGCTTCCACACAACAGTGGCCAATTGCCAATGATCACGCACACGTGTCACAGGAGTATTGCATCAGAGACAGCAGTAACATTGTGGACATGTGCCATCCATGTCTCATTATCTCAGCCCGTTTACCATGGCAGCCACCTGGCTAACAGTACCCACAATGTATATTAGGCACTTTCACAGGTGCTATCTCAACTAATCTTTACCCTAAACAATAATTGCGAGATACATAACAGCATCTACATTTTATAATATAAATAAAGAAATTGAGGCTTCCTGATGCCGATTTGCATGTCAAGATCATCCAATGAGCAAGTGGCCCAGTCAGCATTCCCACTCAGAATTCCCATGCTCAGGAGTGCTAGTTGTCAGTTTACTTGGTCCCGTTTCCCTTGGGCTATCACAGGTATCAGGGCTGGGGCTGGTCAAAATGAGCCCCCTGTGAGAGCACACAGGGCTGTTTCCACTCCCCCAGGTTTCCTCATTATTTTCCCATCATAAAGCAGGACAGGCCTGAGTAATTGCATGGTAATTTGCCTCCGGGGTGGATCTCCCTCCTGGAGCTGCCTGTGCTTGAAGAATCATCCACAAACCAAATAAAAAAAGCCAAGGTGAGATTTGAGTTCCCTTATCTTGATAAACACTTGTTTCTTGTCCAGTTTTTCCAACTTTCTCTTCTGACTGACAAATGTATCAGGGGAGTGGTAAACGGACACATTGTCATTCTGAAAACCAATGCCACATGAGCTCATGTCTTCCCAGAAAAAGCTTCAGGGTAGCCCATCTCCCCAGGGCAGAGGCATATTCTGCCTATCATAACTCAAGCACAGTCTGCTGGAGGAAGGAATGTGCCAGCCTTCTGTGGGGACAGCCTTCAGGGAAACAGGCACATCCATGTGCCCCTCTTTGGGACTGCAAAGTTGGGACAATTGCTGAGCCCTCTCTCCCAACAAAAGTGCTTTTCCCACCAGCCCATCACCTACAATAGCCACACCTGCTCCACAGCCCTCAAACCAGTTAAAATTCTCCCTGTTGGGGCACCAGCAAGAGGGAATATGTACATTTCAATGAGAAAATTGAAACCGTGATGAGATATGACCATACACTAAACTAAAAACATTGATAATGCCAGGTGCTAACAAGATTCAAAGCCATAGGAACTCTCATACATTGCTGGTAGGGACACAGATTGATACAGTCACCTTAGGAAGCTGTTTGGCAATGTCTACTAAAGTTAACCATATGCACCTCCTATAACCTAGCAATCCCACTCCTAAGGACATACTCAAGAGAAATGAATGCATATGCCCACCTAAAAACATGCACCACAAATACAGAGGGGTTTTATTCATAACTGCCAAAACTATATAAACTCAATGTTCACACAATGGATGAATTGTTGAATATCCATGCAATGGAATACTACACAGCAACAAAAATCAGGTACATACAATAGATGAACCTTATAGACATTATATTGAGAAAATAAATACACGCCAAATATGAGAGTACACAGTGTGCAATACCATTAAGATGATGTTTGAGAACAGGTGAAATAAATCTATGGTGATTATAGAATAGTGGTTCACTCTGGGAAGGAGGGAGAAATGGTTTCTGAGTGAAAGTGGGCATGAGAATCAACTTGGGTGGTTGAAAATGATTCTACATCTTCATCTGGGTTGTGGTTACTTGAGTATATATGTAGGTAAAAATTCATCAAGCAAAACACTAAGGATTTGTACACTTTATGCCCTTTACTATTAAATGGTATGCCAAAATTTGCAAAGTTTAAAAAAATACAAAGGAGCCGGGCACTGAGGCACACTCCTGAAATTCCAACAACTCATGAGGCTGAGGCAGAAAGATTGCTAGTTCGAGGCCAGAGGCAGCCTACACAACTTAGCAAGACCCTCATTGAAAAAAAAAATTAAGGGGATGGGGGTGCAGCTTAGTAGTGGAGCACTTGCATAGCATGTGTGAGGCCCTGGGTTCAACCCCCAGGTACCACAAAAAAATAAAGAAACAAACAAGAGAATTGCTCCCCCATTCACCTCTGGATCAGGCCACCCTTTCTTCCTGTCCTCTCTCTTGTCATCTGTGGATCTATGGACGTCTGGACATATGACAGAGCTGGTTGACTGCTCCACCCAAGAGATTATTGGGAGGGGACAGATTGATACACTAGTAGGCATAATTAGCGAGAAAGCAGAGAGATTGGCACTGAAGCCTGAGGCAGGATAAGCACTTCATGCTAAAATGCCTCCAGAGACTTGTCTTGTCTCCTATTAACAAAAGGGTGACTCATGCCAAGGCGGGGATGGAGCAATTATTTGAACATGGATGATTTCCGCTCCCTTGGAAACCTGAGTTCTGGAGACAGAAACATACACTAGCTCACTCACACACACACACACACAGATCTACCTCTGACAGGCACTGATTCCACAGGAATTTAAATACTCAATGAGGGATAGAGATTTAAGAAAAATTAGCAGGTATACTATGCTCACATGATACTATATTTATTGTTTCTGTTTAACTATTTTCTAACTTGCATATAACAAAATCTACTCTTCATAGCATACAATCCTATAAACTCAACCAAATGAATATAGTTGTGTAACCACCATCAAAATCAAGACACAGAACAGTTCTAACACCTCCAAAACTTCCCTTGAGGTAACCCTTTGTAATCAGCAGCTTGTCCCACTTATAAATGTTGTAACTACTAATCTTTTCTGTATCGCTACAGCTTTACCTTTTCCACAATGTCACATAAATGGAATCATATAATATATAGCCTCTTGGGTCTGACTTCTTTCGCTTAGCATATGACTTTTGATAATTATTCATGTTATTATGTATATCAATATATCATTTCTTTTTATTGCTGAATGTATTCTCTGCCATAGATGTAGCAGTCCATTTAACCATTCACCAGTCGGTGGTCACTTAGGTTATTCCAAGTTTTCCACAAATATGAATAAAGCTGCTATAAACATTCATTTACTGGTTTTTGTATGAACATATTTTCATTTCCTGGGCAAATACCTTTAAGAGGGATTGTTGGTACATACAGGTTTAAGTTTATAGGATACTAAAAGTTTTCTAAAATGTACCATTTTACATTTCCATTCTCAGTGTATGCAATTCCAATTGTTCCACGTACTTGCCAACACTTGGTATTATTGCTTTAAAATATTTTAGCCATTGTACTAAGTGTGAAGTAGTTCTAACTTACATTCTTTCATTTTCTTAATGACTGATGATAGTAAGCATCTTTTCATGTACTTATCCATTTATCTTCTTTGGTGATGTGTCTATTTAAAACTTTTGCTCATTTTTTTGTGGTACTGGGGATCAAATGAGGGCTTTGCATATGCTAGGCAAGTGCTCTACCACTGAACTACATACCTGGCCCGCTTTTGCCCATTTTTAAGAGACTATTCATTTTTTGCCTGCAGTCATAGCACTGTGGCATCCGATCCTGTCAGCTAAGCAGGGTCAGGCCTGGTTAGTACCTGGATGGGAGACCACCTGGGAACACCAGGTGCTGTAGGCTTGGGAGAAGGACCCGGAAACCCACTCCCAAAAATCAATCTGCCATTGAAAGCCCTATGAACAGCAGAGAAGCACTGACAATAGTGTTTCGCCTGTTGTATGCAGGGTCGCTATGAGTCGGATACCGACTCGATGGCACCTAACAACAACAACATTCTAGTACATTGCAGTTCTTAAAATGTTGCCCATCTCTCATGCTGCACACTGATAACTAAACCTGGAGAACAACTAGACTACATCAGTCAGTATTAGATTAAGTTTTACTGTAGTTATAGTTCCAATATCTCCACAACAAAAATGTCTCATAATAAAAAGTGCATATATATTGTTCGGGCTGGGATTTGGCTCAGTGGGTAGAGTGCTGTGCTGCAGTCTCTGAGGTCCTGAGTTCAATTCCCAGCACTGCAAAAATGGGAGAAGGGCCTGGCAATCCACTCCCAAGACAATCCCGAAACAGTCAGCCATTGAAAACCCTATGAGGGTCGCTATGAGTAGGATACCAACTTGATGGCACCTAACAACAACAACAATATATTGTTCATGGTACACACCTGCCATGGGTTGACAGCACTCTGCTCATCATGGTCTCTCAGGGACCCAGGCAGATGGACCATCCACTGTCTTAACTATTGCCTGTGGCTGTGCTAGAGTAAAGAATTCTAGAGAATTTTCATGGAAGATTCAATGGTCATGCCCGAAAATAACTCACATACATTCTATTCACAAATCATTGACCAGGACAAATCACATGGCCCCACCACAAGAGTTCTAGGAAATGCAAGTCCACAATATGCCCAGAGGTGGAGAGCCAGAAATATTTGGTGAAGAGAACTAATGATTATTAAGGAACACACACATACACACACACACACACATGCGCGCGCACACGTCCCTCGTCCCTGTTATCAACCAATTATAAATCTGAAAGTGCAAACAAGCCCTTTCCCTGAGATTTTTAAATGCAGAAACTGGGTAAGAAAAAAAATAGGAAATATGTTATCTCTGGTAAAACTTGCCCTTGGTTCCTGTGAGCAAAGTGTATAAACTGACAAAGCCATCTACTTACTGTTTCTTTGACCTTGAACTGTTGAGCAGGGCTGCTCTTTTCACTTTACAACCAGCAATTCAGATCAAATTTCTTAATGGAAGGTCAGCATTTTCCCTCCTCTGTCCAGTGCTAGCTAGGGCTGAATATACAAACTGAACCTCTCTAAGGAGATTTTTCTCTCTGCCTTTAGAGATTTACATTATGTTTATGAAATTCTGTTCCCCAAGCTATATGAGGGTAAACCTTCACTCCTCACCTGCCTAGGAATGTTTCTGAGTACATAGAGGAGGCTCCACAGGATATATAAGCACGTGAAAATAATGGATTTGCTCAGAGACACTGTCAGGAAAGAGGTGCAAACAGCACCAGGAGACCTTCGGGTCTTTCTGAAAGATGAGCAATTACAGAAATATTCCCTATGAGAATGGGAAAATAATAAGCTCATAAGAGGACTAATAATGAAAACTTCCACTGGTTTACCTTATTTGAATGAATAAAGCTCTTTCAAGTACATCCTCATGTTTGGTTCTCATGGCAACCCTATAAGGAATGAAGGGGCAAGAGACTCACTCCCATTTCACAGCTGAGAAAAGTAAAGGGACTTGCCCAGGACATTGCAGCTGGTAAGCAACAGAGGAGAAACTTGAACTCAGAGCTCCTTCTACCCCATCATGGTTACCCTGAAAGTCCTGTGTCCAAAAAAGGTGGAAAGCATATTGCCAGCAGGATGTAAAATTTTGCATCCTGTATATTTATTAGAAAAATGTAAAACCAGGACAAACTAGTGATTTGTGAAGCTTCCCTTTTCAATAAATTTTGTTGAAAACATTAGTCAATTTCAAGAAAATCTTCAGTGATTAATGGCACATATGGTACATAGATATGGCAAAAATGTCAAAAATGGTCCCCAAAGGACAGAAGGCTGGAAACCCTGCTGTACAGTGCATTGGAGATGGGTGCTCTAGGACAATATGACCTTGTACCAGCCACTGACCTGTTTGAGTTGCAGCCTTATCCTGTGGTGAACAAGAGTGTGAGTTGAGGTAACTTCTGGAGCCTCTCCAGCTGGAATCTACTCAGATAGAAGAAGCTGGGTGTTATGTCCAAGACAGTGTGAAGGCAGGACTTCTTTGGCCCCCTTCTGCAGTCAGCTTTAATTTGCCTGAAATAAAGCCGATAGGAGGCTGCTGGATTCAGGGCACATTCCTCTATGTCAGCTGCTCAGAATCTCTTTTCTCAGGAGCTTCTAAAGAAGGCCCCTATGGCAGCTTGGATTCTAGGCTTCTTCCCTCTCCTTGGCTGTATGCCCTGGGCCCTATGCCTGCTTGGAAGAGGAGATTGTGCAGGACAAAAAAGGAAGGGGTTTTTGCAGAGTGCTCCTGAGATAATGAAATAGTAAAAGAGAAAATTTGTCAGGATTCTAGCATGGAGATGATACAGGGAAACAAGAGGAATGGAAGTCATGATGGGCCACCTTTGAATGGGGTCAGGGTCAAGGGGAGGGTTTTTCAGAAATAGCATGATTCCCATTTGAATGTTTTTTGGTTGTACATATGGGTGGGTGGAACAGCAGCAGCTCTCCTACCACAGAAGCAGGTCATACCTTAAACAAGAAGGTATAAGAGGATCACTATCAGCTACTGAAATTTTGAAGAAATCCAGGGCCATTCTGACCTGCTTTGTGACCTTGGGAAAGAATTTACTCTCTCCATGCCAGTTTCACCATATGTGAACTGGACACAATAACTGTAACTGATAGGGAGCTGCCAGAAAATCAAGCTGGATTCAGAAGAGGGTGTGTAACCAGGGACATTATTGCTGATGTCAGATGGATATTAGCCGAAAGCAGAGAATACCAGAAATGTGTCTATCTATGTTTTATCAACTATACAAAAGCATTTGACTATGTGGATCACAATAAATTATGCATAACATTGCAAACCATGAGAATATCTGAGCACATAAGTGTACTCATGAGGAATCTATACATGGACATGGAAGCAGTTGTTGAAACAGAACAAGGAAACACTGCCTGGTTTAAAGTCAAGAAAGGTGTGCGTCAGGGTTGTATTCTTTCACCATTCCTCTGCAATCTCTGTGCTAAGCACATAATCCAAGAAGATGGGCTTTCTGAAGAAGAATATGGCATCATGATTGGAGGAAGACTCATTAATAACCTATGTTATGCAGATGACACACTTTGCTTGCTGAAAGTGAAGAATATTTGAAACATTTACTGATGAAGATCAAAGAACACAGCCTTTAGTATGGATTGCACCTCAATATCAACAAAACAAAAATCCTTACAACTGGGTCAGGAAGCAACCTCCTGATAAACAGAAAAAAGATTGAGGTTGTCCAAGATTTTGCTTTACTTGATTCTACAATCAACACCTACAGAAGCAACAGTCAAGAAATCAAAAGATGCATTGCATTGGGAAAAGCTGCTGCAAAAGACCTCTCTATAGTGCTAAAAAGTAAAGATGTCACATTGAAAATGAAGGTGCACCTGACTCATATGGTGGTATTTTCAGTCACATCATGTACTTGTGAAAGCTGGACATTGAATAAAGGAGACAGGAGAATTGATGCTTTTGAATTATGGTGCTGGAGACAAATCTTGAATATACCCTGGACTGCCAAAAGAACCAACAGATCTGTCTTAGATGTGCAACCAGAGTGCTCCTTGAAAGCAAGGATGGCTAGACTGCATCTTATGTATTTTGGACATGTAGTCAGGAGGGGCCAATTCCTGAAGGACATCATTTTTAGGAGAGTAGTGGGCTAATGAAAAAAAGAAAACCCTCAACTAGATGGATTGATACAGTGTCTGCAACAATGGGCTTAAACATAAATAAGATCATGTGCCTGGCACAGAATAGGGGAGTGTTTCATTCTGTTGTACATAGGGTTGCTATGAATTGGACCCAACTCAACGGCACCTAACAACAACAATCTCCTAAAGTTATGGTGAGGATTAAGTAAAATAATAAATGTAAACTCTGACATGTGTAAGAATGCAATAGATGCTACTGAATGTTTGTTATCAATAATCCTATAGTGGTAGGCCAAGATCAAGTTCTAACTTGAAGTTAGACAAATATGAGTTTAAATCCTGGCTTGATCACAACTTACTCCTATAAATTTGGGCTTCAGTTTCCATTGATAAAACAGCAATACTAATAGTTCACACCTCCAGGAAGGGCTGTCATAAAGACTCCATTGCAAGCTGGACACAGTGACTTACACCTGTAATCCCACCAACTCAGGAGGCAGAGGCAGGAGAATTGCAGGTTTGAGGCCACAGTCAGCCTGTGTTACTTGGCAAGACTCTATCTCAAGATAAAGGGTAAAAATTGGCTGGGGGTGCAGCTCAGTGGTCCAGCAGTTGCAAAGCATGCAAGTACAAGGCCCTGGGTTCAACCCCTAGTACCACAAAATTAAAAAGAAGATTCCATTGCATAGTAACAGAAAGCACTGAGCAGAATGCCTGCCCTTCTGACTTGCTCAATAAAGGACACTTGTGATGGACATGAAGTCACTCCCCTGTAAATCTTGTCACAAGGAAAGACTCACTGCCACAGCTACGGAAATACTGCCAGCACACAGCAGTCACCATCAGGACATTTGGGGACTGTGTGTCCGTCGTGACTTCTATGAAGCAGAACCTCCCCCTTTTTGATATGGCCAAGATATTCCACACAACACTGCAAATATAGTAGGTCACCTCTAAATGCTTGTTGACAGGCTGGCTAATTTAGTGGCTTACTTCTGAAATGTGGAGGACATGTCGACAGAGCAGTTTGGAAGAGTTCAGGTCGGAGGGAACCACTCCATGTAGCCTGATTCCAAGTCCATGGCAGAGATGAGGTCACCCCTGCCAGCAGCTCTTAAGAGATGGGTTCTTAGCTTAAAGAGGTTTGGTTTTGTTTTGGATAGGACACAGAGCCCCAGCTTTTGGAGATCCAATTTAGTTCTTGTCAAAATCCCTCCGCTCTCTCCCTGGGCCTGGCTGGGAGGGAGGACACGAGCATTGTTGTGACCTCGTTTCCAGTCAAGACTGCCTGTGAAAACGCAGTCTTGGCAGATGTGCCCTTTCGAGAAGATTTTTATCTTACAGAACTTGACAGATTTTCGGCCTCACTCTTTAATTTGAAGTTTCTCATATTACCCCCGCCCCTCCCGCCATTCCAGCGTGGGTAATTTTTCTCTAAAGCGACAGTTTCTCAGTTGGTGGTTGCATTCCAGAGTGGGTTAATGTGAAAGGCAGAATTGCCACATCTTGAATAACTTAAACCAAAGCGAGGACGGAATATGAAATGGCCGAGAATGTAGCACTTGCCTGGGCTTTGGAGCAGGAGTCACCAAACACTAGTCCACAGAGCTACCAAGCAATGAGGGTATGGTAAAATGCCATAACACCCACCAACACTTTGCAGCTCCCCTGGCAAGGAGGTGGAGTCTGTCTTTGCATGCCTTGAATATGGGTGGGTCTTATAGCTTGTTTGACCAATGCAATGCAACAGAAGTGACAGTGTGCAATTCCTTGATAAAACAGCAATACTAATAGTTCACATCTCAAGAGAGGGCTGTCAATTCCTAGCTTAGAGCTCAGGAAGCCTTGAAACTTCTACTCTCAAGCTCTTGGCTCACTACAACTGCCATGTGAACAAGCCTGGGCTAACCTGCTAGAGGACGAGAGGACATGTGGAGAAAGGTCCCATGCTCCAAACTTCTCCAGGAAGGCCATAAACCAGCCAGCCACAGCTGACCCATCGTGCACATGTGTAGGTCTAGCTAAATCGGCCAGAACCATTCAGCTGAGCCTGGACCAAACTGACAACCTATGAAATCAGGAGTAACTTAATACATGATGGTTTAGGGGTAGTTCACTATGTATTAAAACTGATACAGGGGCTATTCATATGGGGGAGACAAAGTAAAGAGGAAATCAAATGATCAAGGTAACACACTTTGTTCATATCTGATAAACAGGGTGAGGAGATGGACAAGGACTATGGATAATGAATTTGGAAAAGGCAATCGAGAGAAGACCCCTCTAAAGAGGTGACTTTTTGCTGAGTCCCAAGTGAGGGGAAGCAGCTAGTTAGGTGGAGACCTGAGGCCAAAACAAATGGCAAGTCAAAGCCTTTAAGGTGAGTTGTTCAAGAACAAAGGCCAGTGTGTCCAGAGCCCAGCAAGAGAGAACATGTACAGAGGGTAAGACAGAGAGGTGAGTGAGGCACAGTAAGAAGCCACTGGAGAGTTTTCTATACAACACTGACACTATCTGATTGCAGGGTGGAGGATGGATCAGAGAGTACTAAGTGGAAGCAGGAAGCATACTGGTCAGACTCTGGAATTATTTTTGAAGGAAAGCCTCCTTTACAACACATATGTGGCCTTGAAACCAAAATTGGTTATTTGTTCCATGTGTCTAACAAACTTTAGGTCACTGATACCAGTGCTTTACTCTTTATGTGCTGATTCCAGAATTTTTATTGAGAAGGTTTCATTAAGTCTTATTGTATTTTTGATTGGCAACTAATAATTGTAGGTATTTATGGAGTGCAATGGAGTAAGTATATAATTTCCTTGCATAGTATACTGGCTTCATAGAGAGTTATTAATAGGTGCTTGAGGTTTCTCTCATATTTAAAGAGTAGATGAAATATAAGGCCAGCATCTGATTACCTGTGGAATAGAGGATGTGGTTTATAATTCTTAACTTCACAAGTTTGTAAATAGGATTAAAATTTGCCCTAGTAAGTTCTCTGGAGACAGAACCTCCTTCAGACAACATTCCTCATTTGAATATTTTCAAACAGAATTCCCAGTATAGTCTCCCCAGACATCTACATTTGTTTATAAACCATTCACTTAATATGCTATTTTTCCTAGAAGTTAATTTGGAAATGTTTATTTGTTTAGCAGTTATCAAGAAACAGTATAGTTTGATGATTAAAATCATGGACTTTGGAGGCAGTCTTCCAGGTTCAGATTTCAATTCTGCCATCTATTATTTGTGTGATCTTAGGTATATATTTAAAAATGAGGTAATACTTTTACCTCCGATAAGTTGGTATGATGATTAAAATACTCAGCACAGCTCCTGGTACATAGTAGGTGCTAAACATTAGCTATGATTAGTTAACACCAAATGTCCTTAGGACGCCAGTCACTAGGCTACAGATCTTTGTTGTTGTGACTATTAGAATGGTGGAAAATAACATTTCATTTAAAAATTAACAAAACATCATATTTCAGATTTTCACTAGTTCAGCATCTCCTTCCTAATTTTCTTCATCTGTGAGTTCTTACTATGTTTACGCTGTACACTAGCTTATGGCCCTCAAAGGTTCACTGGCCTCAAGGCCCTTAAGGGTTCACTGCCCCCTTGTCCAACACCCATCTTGGGTTCTCAATTGTAGATTGTGTGAGAAAAAAAGGATGTCAGCATCACACTTCATGAAGACTATGCCAGACACTGAGATGGAAATGTCGCCTCCTGTTCCCAAAGAGGTTGTGTTCTAGTTACTCATGAGCTTGCAGTTGGACAGGGGCAGGGGTTGAGGTCACCTGACTAACTTATTCTTTCAAATGTCTGTTGCTTGGGCTGGGAAGATATGAAGAGGTGGTGGCTGAACAACTGGGGCTCCTGGGGCATCTCTATCTGTTTGTGGTCTCTCCATGTGGCACGTGCTTCAGTAGGATAGCAATTTGACTTGGATTCAGCTTGCAGTTTTTCTGATCTATGTCAGGCTGGGCTGATTGCTGGGCTTGCTCATACATCATCAGGAGCAAGCAGGTGAACTGGAGACTGGCTGGCAGTCAGCTGAGAAACCTTGGTTCTCTTCCACAGGGTCTGTCATCCTCCAGCTGGCCATACCAGGCTTCATATAATAAAGGGGTCCTAGAGCAGCAAATGCCTGCAGCCGTAACCCTGTGGAACCTGATCCCATCAGATCTTGGAAGCTAAGCAGGGTCGGGCCTGGTTAGTACCTGGATGGGAGACCGCCAGAAGCTGTAGGCTTGGGAGAAAGACCTGGCAACCCACTCCCAAAAATCAATCTGCCTTTGAAAATGCTATGAACAGCAGAGAAGCACTGACAATAGTGTTTCCCTGTTGTACAGATGGTCGCTATGAGTCAGATACCGACTCGATGGCACCTAACAACAACAAAAAAGAGCAGCAAGCTCCATTATGCAGGCACTTTTCAAGTCTCTTCTTGTGTTATGACTGCCACTTTCCCATTGGCTGAATCAAGTTACATAGCCAGATCAGATCCACAAACATTGAAAGAGTGTGAATGTAGAGAAAAGAGGAAACTGTGGCTATATTTCAACCTACTAGAGCATGAGATATAAAATTTTGCTCACCAGCTAGGTGAGCTGCAATCCCAGATGCTGTAATCCCGGCACTGGGGAGGCTGGGGCAGGAGGATCATGAGTTGCAGGCTAATTTGGGTCACACAACAAAAGTGAAGAGGATTTGAAACATTTACTGATAAAGATCAAAGAACACAGCATGGATTGCACCTCAATATCAACAAAACAAAAATCCTTACAACTGGGTCAGGAAGCAACTTTTGTGACGAATGGAGAAAACATTGACATTGTCCAGGATTTTGTTTACTTAGTTCTACAATCAACACCCACAGAAGCAGCAGTCAAGAAATCAAAAGATGCATTGCATTGGGAAAAGCTGTTGCAAAAGACCTCTTTAAAACATTGAAAAGTAAAGATGTCACATTGAAGACGAAGGTGTGCCTGACTCATGCCATGGTATTTTCAGTTGTATCATATGCTTGTGAAAGCTGGACATTGAACAAGGGAGACAGGAGAAGAATTGATGCTTTTGAATTATGGTGCTGGAGACAAATCTTGAATATACCATGGACTGCCAAAAGAACCAACAGATCTGTCCTAGAAGAAGTGCAACCAGAGTGCTTCTTGGAAGCAAGGATGGCAGAGTATGTCTTATGTATTTTGGACATGTTGTCAGGAGGGACCAGTCCCTGGAGAAGGACATCATATTTAGGAGAGTGGTAGGTCAACGGAAAAAAAAATAAAGAAAATCCTCAACTAGATGGATTGACAACAATGGGCTTAAATATAAATAAGATTACATACTTGTCACAAAATCAGGGAATGTTTCATTCTATTATGCGTAGGGTCACTATGAGTCAGATCCAACTCGACAGTGCCTAACAAAAACAAGTGAGACCCTGTCTCTAAAAACAAAAAACAAAACAGAAACAAAAATTTGCTCACCAACTTGTCCTCAATAATTTCTCCAAGAAAAGAGTCTTAGTGAGAGAAAAACCTCCCTGAAGACTCCTTATGCTTCCCCCTAGGGATATGAAAGAGAAGGAACAAGCAGTCTTCAGGGATTGAGTCTTACCAGAGCCCCACATGGGTTCATGAGCAGGAAGAGAAGTCCAGGTACCATGCCCAGCCTTGAATGAAATCAGCATGATTCAAGGTAAGTAAGAACTGAATAGGAGAAGAGCGAGGGGAAATTCTGAAATATTGTGAATCTGAGAGATAGAGAAAGATTGAATTGCGGGGGGGCGGACACTGAGAGACAGTGTTACTGAATCAAGCTCATTTTGCCTGCCAATCGTAGAAAGGATGAGTTTTACAAAAATGTTCATTCGCAAGGTGGCCAAGTGTATGGAAATGAGAGAGCAAGTCTCAAGTCCATCTCCCAGAGGATAGGTTTTGAGCATACTATGGCTGAACCAGGGGGAAAGTGATTGCAGGTTAACTCAGAGCAGGTGAAGCAAGGTAAATCTAGAGAATTTATTGAGGTTTTCCCTCAGTTTCAACAGTATGGTCAAGAATGCTGGTTTTAGCTGGGCACAGTGGTGAGAGCCTTAAGTCCCAGCTGCTCAGGAGGCTGAGACAGAAGGATCATTTGAGTCCAGGAGTTCAAGGCCACCCTGGGCAACATAGCCAGACTCCATCTCAGAGCCAAAAAAAAATCTTATTTTACAGCCAGACTACCTGGGTAATGATCCTGGCAATCTGCTATTTAACCTATTTCTGACATTAAGATGTGATAATACATGTAAAGCACTTAGAAATTCCTGGGACATAGTCAAGGATCAATGAAACATCATCATCATTAGCATCACCATCACTTGTGTTGAGGCTACTGAGAGAGAAAATGGTAGGAGAGGATTTTAACATAGTATTGTAACATTTCATTTGCACCCCTTATTCAGAGAGAGGGGGGAGAGAGAAGTGAGAGAGAGAGAGAGAGAGAGAGAGAGAGAGAGAGAGGAGAGAGAGGAGAGAGAGAGCGCACAAGCCTGAAGTACTCATTTCTTTTTTCATGTTGAACTGTGTTTCTTCAGATAGGACATCAACTAAGACTGGATATGTGGAGCTAAGGTTTGTATTGGGGTTACTCACACAAAATGACATTTAATCTCCACAATCATTCTACAACATAGAGGAAGGAAACAAAAACCCAGGGAAGTCAGGGAGCTTGCTTAAGATCACTTAGTATGTGGCCAATCCATGATTCAAATCTGTGTTTTTCCGACTCCAAGTTCCATGCCCTTTCTTCCTTTCTTTATTAAATTTAGTAGGAAATTTTCTTCTTTATTGCATTTCTTTTATTTCAAAGACAAGACACAAAACTTGATCCCTGCCTGTCCCACCCTAATCATGCTAAATTATCCAGTGTTGTCAGCATGGTGTGTATCTTTCTATATAATTCTCCAAACTTTTCTAAACATAAACATAAACCCATATATGTTGTTGTTGTTGTTAGGTGCCATCAAGTCAGCATTCCGCTCATAGCGACCCTATGCACAATAGGCAAAACACTATTGTCAGTGCTTCTCTGCTATTCATAGGGTTTTCAATGGCAGATTGATTTTTGGGAGTGGGTTGCCAAGTCCTTCTCCCAAGCCTACAGCACCTGGTGTTCCCAGGCAGTCTCCCATCCAAGTACCAACCAGGCCCGACCCTGCTTAGCTTCTGAGATCTGATGGCATCAGATGTCACAGTGCTACAGTTGCAGGCAGACATGTACATAGTGGGGGTTAATTATGGTTAATTATTTTTTAAATTGGATTATACTATGAATTACCCTACAACTTGTTTTTCTACATGAAAAATACATGACAGACATCTAAGATAATATGTATCTAGCCGATTCTTGGTAATAACTTCACAGTCAATGGTGTGAATGGGGTATATAACAGGAATCCTCAATCCCCTGGCTGCAGACCAGTAGGACTGTTAGGAACCAGGCCTCACAGCAGGATGTGAGTGGCAGGCAAACTATTGAACTTCATCTGCATTTACAGTGGCTCTCCATCTCTCACATCACCACCTGAGCTCTACTTCTGGTCCATGGAATAGTTTTGTTCCATGAAACTAGTCCTTGGTGCAAAAAAAGGTTGGGGACTGCTGATAATATAATTTATGCAACCATTTCACTGTTGACTGATCTGGTTGCTTCATAGTTTTTTCCCCTGCAGCAAAGGCACAAAGCCATTCTTATATATCTACTTATATACTGGTGATTTTATATCTTTGTGGTATGTTTTTAAATGTGGGACTTGAGTCTTAAATGTTGCAGCTACTTATTACTATGCAATAAACCAAAATTTGTTGTTGTTGTTGTTGTTGTTGTTGTTGTTGTTGTTAGGTGCTGTCGAGTCGGTATCCAACTCATAGCAACCCTCATAGGGTTTTCAATGGCTGACTGTTTCGAGATTGCTTTGGGAGTGGATTGCCAGGTCCTTCTCCCATTTTTGTGGTGCTGGGAATTGAACTCAGGACCTCAGAGACTACAGCACAGTGCTCTACCAACTGAGCTAAATCCCAGCCCACTAAACCAAAATTTAGTGGATTAAAAAAGAACAATGACTTATTTTTTCCCCAACTCTCCAAGAAGAACTCAGCAGGAATGGATCATCTCTGTTTTCAGTGGTTTCAAGTATGGCAGCTCAACTGGAGGCTAAAAAGTCTGCTTTTAAGATGGTTCACTAACATAGTTAGAAATCTGGTGTCAGCTGTTGGCTGGGAGCTCAGTCAGGGTTGTGGGCCAGTAACCTTTGTTGCTCTCCATTTGGAACACTCCATGGGCTGCTTGGGCTTCCTCACAGCATGGACCTTGGCCCTATGAGTAAGTGTTTCAAAATAACCAAGCAGAACTTGCTTGTTCTTCTTGTACACTAACCTCAGAAGTCATTCAGTGTCACTTTCTCCACATTCTGCTTGTAGAAATAGTTACAAATCCACCCACTCAGATCTGAGAAGAAGGGAACTAGATTCTACCATCTGATCATGGAGGGCAAGGTTCTAGAAGACTACATTGTTGTATTTGTTGTTGTTGTTGTTGTTGTAGGATGGAAGATATTGCCACAGCCACCTTTGTAAAATATAGTTTTGCTATACAAAGATCACATGAATAGTAAGTGATAAAACTAAGACTCAAATCTTATTTTTCATTCCATAGTGTGATATTGTTTCATTGGTATGTGAGTAGAATTGTCTTCTGAGGGTTGGCTCTGGTGTATGCAAGCCAAGTCAAGGAAAGATTGAATGGGGAGCCAACTGCATGAAACCATATGGAAAGCAACATGCCAGGATTATCCAATGACTTTAAGAGCTCCTATCTGCAACAAGATGCCTTTCTGCTCAGAGCATAGCAAGGTAAAGGACAAGGGGGCTAAGGACCCACAGGCACTTCCTAATGGCCTAGCAACCAATCTCCTTCCAAAGGATATTAATCCAACACTGCTGCTCCTGTTTATCATTTGCCACCTACCGCAACACATTCACACAGTCCTCAGCCAAAAAAAAAAAACGTCAACACATCTCTGTTCTGCTTTTTCTTCTATACTTTTCTTCTTTTACATTTTTGTTTTGACAGAATGAAGTAGTTCAAATCAAGACACAAAGAGTGAAATGTAAACTGGGCAGGAAAGCTGCCTACCACATAAATGAACAAGGTTGCATATCAGCCAAAGCCCCAGAGTTGAGTGTGTTATGCAACATGAGACCATGAGTGCATTTCAGAATACTAACTTTTAAAAAATTCTCCTTGGGTTTTTTGGCCTTGCTTATTTCTTCCATTTAGATGCCTTGTGCATTTTCCTGCAACATAAACCATGGCACTCCTCTATGACTACATCTATTTTAGGGGATTAGTACTTAACTAAGCTGTGAACAACTTGTCTCTAAAGAATAATCCCCATCTCCACCTTCCATCCTATGACCCCTATCTACCCCTGTATCTTTGGCAGTGAACCCCTTAATGGAGTTCCAAATGTTCCAGAATGTTCCATTTTGCCATCGTTCAAGAGAATTATGCCCATAGAGCTAGGAAGAAGGAACTATGGCCAAGGGGAAGTAAAAGAAAAGCCTACCCCTCTTTCCTACTAACAATTTGTGGGAGGTAGAAGGAGAGTGCAAAGGTAAAGAATCAGTACTATACATGTGTCCTGTCCTCCTCTTTCTGGGATGAACAGTGACCACAGTGAGAGACAAGGAAGGCTCCAACAAACCTGAACTAGTCAGCTTGAACTCAACCGGGTGACACAGTAGAATCAAGCAGAGAAGTCCCTGGCCTTTCCAAGCCACCTTCAGTCCCTATAGAGTATGACACATAAATAAGAGTTATCCTGACACAATCTCACCTGAGCAGGACATTGTCACCCTGTGGACAGAGACCTTATCAGACATCCGGAGGTCTACAGTTATCAGGAGCCTGAGTAAGGCCTGTTCATCCTGGGAGGGCCATAGGCCTTGTCCATGTGGAGACAGAAGTCAGATCCCAAGATGCACCAGCCAAAGACATCATCATGGAATCCATGGAAGGCTAGGGGACCTACCTAAGTCCTTTTCATCATGGAGTTGGGGAAGTGCTAGAAGACAAGGTTTTGCCAAATGAGAGTCTGAATATCTTCTAAAATGACCATTTATATTATCACAAATACTACATTTAACCCAGATTGCACATTTCATTTCATTTTATCCCACCAATAAGCACATAGGGCAGACTAATTAGCAGAACCAGTAGGTGTGAAAAATTCCTACTGTCCATCACTGTAAAACCCATCATCTCCCCGGGGTCCGCAGCCAGCAGAAAATACATGGTGGAGGAAAAAGAAAACACACTGAGGAGGAGACACTGTAGACCAAACAATCAGGGCTTTCACAGCCTGAGACACTGACATTCATCATCATTAGTCAAATGAAGAGTCAAGTCAAAAGTTGGCAACCTCTCTATTTCTGACTCCCTGCTCGAAAGAGCTAGTGGAAGGTGGTCCAGATAGCTTTTGAAAGGCTCACAATTTTTGGCCCAATTACCACTTGATTGTAAGGTGTCCCCATAAAATCTCGCTGGCACCCCTGGGGCTTCTGCACTGACGTATGCACAATGTCAGAAATATGGTAGAAGGTC
>VMDO01017785.1:0-43855 GCA_007922755.1 Pedetes capensis
CTTTTTGAAGAAAATTTAAAACATTGTTCCTGCTCTAATTTCCACTCATGTTTCAATATGGCTTCCCTAATCTTATCAACTTAAAACCAAATAAATCTTGTTTTTCAGTCTGATCATGCAGAATATGTAGGAATGTGTAAACAAGGGATCCTGAATCATTTGTCTTGGAAGTGCTCAAGCTACCAGAAAATAAGACAAATATTTTCAAATACCTAAAATTGACTCGGTTTGCAGCAATAGTACCCTGCCATCTGATTTTACCTGATCTTGCAAGGTAAGCAGGGTGGCCCTGGTTAGTACTAGGATGGGAGACCACCTGGGAATACCAAGCGCTGCAAGCTAGGGAGAGGACCTGGCAACCCACTCCAGAAACAATCTGCCACTGAAAACCCTATGGATAGTAGAGAAGCACTGACATAGTGCTGGGCATGGCACACGGTCGGGGAGTGTTTTATCTGTTGTACATAGGGTCACTGTGAGTCAGACCCTACTCGATGGCACCTAACAACAACAACAAAGTTGTCTCGTGCTATAAGAGGTCAAGATTATAAGATCTTAGAAGAGAATTGAGGGCAAAAATACTTGAGGTCAGAACTAAGTTATAAGGAGGCAACAGCTAGAGTTATCAGCCCATCTGAAGCTATCTAATCACTACACATAGATCTTTTTCTGAAAAAGATTCTAGTACTGCTTCCTTGTAACTTGGTTCTCTCCTTGTAATAAGAAATGTACTTGTCTCCAAGTCTCCTCCAGATTTATGATTTTAAAATGTTGCTCTTTAAACTGTCTATAACAAAATCACTCAACAGAATTTTTACCAATGATGTTTTGTATCTGCAGTAGTGCAGTTGCCATAAACCACATGTGGATACAGAGCACCTGAAATGCGGTTAGCACGACAGGAAAAGGTGAATTTTTAATCTTAATTGACTAAATATAAATGTCTGCAGCCACAGCCCCCTAGCATCTGATCTTATCAGATCTTGGAAGTTAAGCCAGGTCGGGCCTGGTTAGTACTTGGATGGGAGACCGCCTGGCAACAGCAGGTGCTGTAGACCTGGGAGAAGGACCTGACAGCCCACTTCCAAAAAACAATCAGCTGCTGAAAATCCTTAGGAATGGCAGAGTAGCACTGACACAGTGCCGGGCACAGCACAGTGTTGGGTAGTGTTTCATCTGTTGTATATAGGGTTGCTAAAGGTAGAACTCGATGGCACCTAACAACAACAATACATGTAAATAGTCACATATGCCAGTGACTTCCACACTGGACAGCAGAGAGATGTAAGAATAGGATCTGTTAGATCAATTCTTTCAATTCAACAAGCATTTACTGAGCACCTGTCTGCCAGGTAGTAAGCAAAGTGTTAAGAGAGAAAAGATACGGGCTTTGCCCTCACATGCATACGAATAATAAGATAATTAAGCGCAGTAACAGACATGCAATACAGTAAGAGGTAACAAAGTTATGTGCTCTCCCAGCTGTTCAAACGGTCCCTTATGACTTTTGCTGCTGCCAGCATTCACTCTCCGCTCTGGATTCATGTGGCCACTCAAAGTCCATGGGATGAGGTGAAGGAGATCCAGGGGGTCTCCGGTCTCCATCAGAGGTGATTCTCACCCCAGGGGACATTTGGCAAAGTCTGGAAACAGTTGTCATGACTGTTGGGAAAGGGAGCTACCTGCATCTAAGTAGAGGCTGGCAGCAGGCGGGAATGGGGAATACTGCCAGACATTCTATGACGCACAGAACAGCCTCCCACAACAAGAGAATTATCTAGGCCAAAGTGTCAGCTGAGCCAAGGCTGACAACTCTTAGCCTGACTGCAGGAAAGGGCAAATGTTTCCAGCCTGGATAACTCTAATGCAAAATCCAGGTATTTTCTGCCTCTCTGACTTCAGGCAATGGGTTTTAAGATGCAGCCCAACAAAACTCAATATTCAGAGTTTATCTGGAAGTACTAGGAAAAATAATTTTTCCAGCTATAAAGAGAATGTAAGACTATGGGCCACCACGTGAGAATGTCTTCCTCACAGTGAAGATTAACACGGAAACCATCAGAATAAGTAACAGAGGACTGGCCACAAAAACAGAAAAAGGGAAACTTGCAACCTTGAGTTTGAGTGTATGGTGTTTGTCACCCTGAAACCAACAAACACTTGAAATGTTTTAGTTATGTAAACTATACACTGCTACTAAAGCTGTGACATTGGGCCAGTTACTTTATGTTAAGGTTCAGCCTGTTGTAGATAAAATGAGGACTATAGGGTTGGGGAGCTGGGATTTAGCTCAGTTGGTAGAGCGCTGCGCTGCAGTCTCTGAGGTCCCAAGTTCGATTCCCAGCACCGGAAAAATGGGAGTAGGACCTGGCAATCCACTCCCAAGGCAATCCCGAAACAGTCAGTCATTGAAAACCCTATGAGGGTCGCTATGAGTCAGATACCGACTCGACGGCACCTAACAACAACAACAACAATAGGGTTGGGGCCTGCAGCCATACCACTGTGGAGTCCAATCCCATCAGACCTCAGAAGCTAAGCAAGGTGGAACCTGGTTAGTACTTGGATGGGAGACCGTTTGGGAACACCAGGTGCTGTAAGCTTAGGAGAAGGACCCAGCAACCCACACCCAAAAACCAATCAGCCATTGAAAACCCTATGAATAGCAGAGAAGCACTGACAATAGTGTTTTGCCTGTTGTGCATAGGGTTGCTAAGAGTTAGACTCCAACTTGACAGCTCCTAACAAGAACATAGGATTGGGAGTATAGCTCGGTGGTAGAGTGTTTCCCTAGCATGTATGAGGCTGTAGGTCCCCAGTACAGGGGAAACAAAACAAAACAAAAAACAGTCAGTGGTAGCACCCACCTATAGCATTGCTGAATGGATTAAATGCAAAATGCTGTGAGCTGTGCACAGCACGTATAAGCAGTAAATATTAGTGGTCATAATTACGATAATTATTACTACCTTCCATGATTTTTATGAGAATAAAATATAAAGTAGAAAAGCTGGCAGAGAATAAATTCTGAACAAATGTCAGCAATTAAGGTCATTAAGTTGTGAGCCTACACGTTATTAAGGAATCCACATCACCATGGCAGGGGCTCTGGAATTTCTATAAAGACTTAGGATAGCAATCTCCATAGAAAGAGAAGTATAGGGTTTATTCTAAACCTAATGAGTACAAAACAAACAATTTTTTTTTTCTTTTTGCAGTGCTGGGGTTCAAACCCAGGGCCTTGTAAATGCTAGGCAAACACGTGTCCTCTCAGCCCCCAAGGACATACATTTTAGGATTTTATTTGGTGCAGCTGTCAGAGTGACAGGGACGCCTGTTAGAGGGGCTCAGTACCACAGTACCCTCCCACCCCCTGTCAAAGCCACTGCCTGCCTTCATAAGTGAAATGAACCAATTATCAGACAAGGATAAAAAGAAATGAGTATGTTTTTTAAAAGAAGAAAAGAACCACCAAAGGGTTTAATTAAAATTTTTTCCATATATAGCATTCCTCTATCTTAATGACACAACAAAAACATCTTTCGTACAGCTACACTCATTTACTGAGCAATAGTGGTCTTGCCAGCTGCATGAGAACATAATAAGCAGAAAGGCTTCCCTCCACTCTACCAGAGTATTTAATTGAAGGTAAATAATTTCCCAACCAAAGTACATCTCACTGACTTTGTCTAAAAGAATTACCTTTTCTGAACAGAAGCTCTGTATGGCTTGGGTTACTTTAGGATTATCTGGGTTAAAAATGTCGGGATGATTGGCCAGAACGATGTCCTCCATGAAAAACTGCCGCACTGTGTGAAGAGGAATCTTCTGCATGTTCATCTTCCTCCCTTTAACCCGCAGCAAACCAACGTGTCTGAAGTGGCAGAAAACTAAAGCTTAATCACAATGGAAAATTGCTCAGCGAAAGGTACAGACAAAAGCTAGTCACATTTGTCACTTAGCTTCTACAAAATTATTTCCTCACAAAATCATACCCTTAAAAATAAATGTTTGTGGCATTTAATCTTAACGTTATTACCACCGGAAAAATAGTAAACATTCTTTTTCCTAGGAATAAAATCCATTCACCCAGCACTTCTCTTGTCTGAACAAATACATCTTTTAAAGGAAAAGAGACTTAACAATAGCATAATAAAATATTATCAGGACTATGATAAAATTAATTTGCATCAGCGCCACAGACAAAAAAAAAAAAAACAAAAAAACAGTAAATAGTTCGGTGTGGTGGTGCACTACTGTAATCCCAGATACTTGGGAGGCAGAGGCAGGAGGATTATGAGTTCAAGGCCTGAGGCAATCCATGCAACTCAGCAAGATCCAGCCTCAAAACCAAAGGTGCTGGGCTGACGCTGAAAAATAAAAGATAAAAAAATAAAAATAAAAATAAAAAGATATGCTACAATATTGCATTTATATCCAGAAAAATCTCAATTAAGTGATTTTATCAGGATCTATTTATCAAAGCACTTTGTAAAGTTAGTAATGAGCTATAAAATATCTAATTTGAAATTTAATAAGGAAAAACTAAACAATTTGCCTAAGGGGCAGCAAACTCATCAATACTAATTGAATGCTTTCTTGTTAAAAATGGCTTAAAACCCGAGAAAACTACAAAAAGTGAACAACTTCCACACATAAATCTATTTTATACTGTCCACCTCTTGAATGTAGGAGATGATCAGTAGATTATTACAGTGAAGATTTCTTAAAAACTGGTTTGGAATATGTAACAAGCACTCACTTCTTCACAGCCTCTCCTGGAGAAAGAGAAGTGACGACTGAGCTTCCAGGCTGCGATATATAAAAGAGTCGTTGCTCATTTTTGGTGGGAGCTATTTTACACTCATGTTCATGGCCCCAGACAACGAGATCAATGAAGTCATCCAAAAACTGTTCTGGAATGAAGTTAGTACTTCCGTGTTTACTCCTACACCAAGATTTTTTAAAATAAATACTGTAAGTTCACAGCAATATAGAAAAATTCATATCAAGTAGTATAGAGAGATCTTCCTTTCTATGTATCAACACTGTATGCTATCCTTCTTTGTGCCAGACCCTGCCCAAGGAATTAGGAATATAAAGGTAATTAGTACCTAGCTCCTGACCTCTAGGAGTTTTCACACTGGCAGGACAAAGTCAAATAGGAGCCCTAAAAAGACCAAGCAGCTGACTCCACATTTCAGAATGATCACAAAAGGCTGTATGGAGGAAGGACCTCTTTTTTGGTCACATCAGACCAAAAGCCCTGTCAGTGGTAAACCCCACAAACTGATCTGACACTGCAAAATTGGTAGAAAGTGAAAGTGAGTTAAATCTCAGCTTTGTGGTATAAAAACAAATTTCTAAATGTGTCTAATGATTTTGTTTGTTTTTTTAATGTGATACTAGGGGGCTGAACTCAGGGCCTTGGGCATACTTTGCAAGCACTTTTTTCACTGAGCTGCATCCCTGGCCCCTTTCTTATTTTTTATCTTGAGATAGGGTCTTGCTAATACAGACTTCCTCCAACCTCAAACTCACGATCCTCCTGCCTACACCTCCCAACTCACTGGGATTACAAGCATGTACCACCATGTCTGGCCATGTCCAATGATTTTTTAACATTATCTGTTTCTTTTACTGATTATAAAAGTAAAATGTTAACTTAACAAAACTGGTATGAGTTTTCAATATTAAATATCAGATGAATTAGTGATTTGCAAACTTTGGTTTTATACTTAGAAATTTTATTATCTAATCAAAGAAGTCGGAAGTTTTCCCTAACATTAACTCACATCACTGGATATTTAATGGCACCTACCAACAACAGCAGCATTCATCTGATCTAAACCAATATTCATTCATTCATCCAACAAATATTTACTGAGTGTCAACTAAGTGTCAAATGTCCCAATCAGCGAACACAGCAGCAAAGTCACTGGTCTTTGTGGTGGAAATGAGCAAGAATAGAATGGGTATATGTATAAATAAAACTTTTGTCAGGTAGTAATAGGTGCTAGAAAGAAAAATAAAAAGAGTTCTGAGGAATGGGGAGGCTATTCCACATGTATCAGGTAGTCAAAAAAGGTCTGAGTAACAAATGAGCAGAGAGAGAGTGGAGGGAATCAGCATGCAAGGGAACAGAGTCCTCTGCAGGGGAAAACAGCTGGCAAAGGTGCTGAAACGGGAATGTGTCCCATGGTTCAAGGAACAGTCAGGAGATCGATGTGGCCGGCAGAAGAACACAGGGAAGACAGGAAATGAAACCAGAGAAGCAGCAGGCATGTGTACCTAGGAAAGTCTTCATGTGAAAAACATAGATCTAGGGTATGAAATATGACAACTGCTGAGGAAAAACAGGTAGCTCTCAAAGAAGGCATACTTTTGTGCCTTCACGGAGCACTGGCTCTTTCTGGGAACAAAGAGGGAGAAGTGTACTCTGGCACACTGACTCTGATGTGTGACCTCCAAAGTGCATCGAAACACCTGTGTTGAAAGATTTTGCCTGACAAGCTTCTCATCAGCTTCAGATTCTCCCTTCTTTTGCAGCAAGAGAGAAAAAAAAAAAACATGTCAAAGTAGAACAGAGGAAAGGCTAGGGATGTAGCTCAGGGGCAGAGCTTTGTCTAGCATGGTCAGGGTCCTGGGTTCAATTCCCAGCACTTCAAGAAAATAATCAAGTGGAAAACAGATGAACTAAAGCAAAAGAAAGCTCAAGAATTCTCACCCAGAGCTGAGGGTGCATCTCAGTGGTAGAGGGCTTGCAGAGCATGAGTGAAACCCTGGGTTCAAGGCCCAGGACCATGGGAAAAAAAAAAAAAAAGAAATTCTCACCCAACGTGAGAAAACCTTTTGCTTTCCCTAACTCTCAAGGAAGCAACAATAACAGAAGTATATCTAAGAATGTAAAGAGTCACACGGGAATCTACTAGTACTTTTTTTTAAAATCACAGAAACACAGTGAAGGGGGTAGGAGAAAATGAGCTAAATAATATTGGAAACCAGCATTTTAACTAAACATAGTAAGGCACATAAGCACTGTACCCTAGCTGGAAAATTTGTTTATTACAGGGGTATGGGTTAGGAGTTATGAAATTACCTTATATAAAACAGTATGCAAAAATAAGTAAATATATTATAGATAATACAACCAGGCTTCTATTACAGCAAAAAAAAGTCACAAATAAGGAAATGGGGAAGACAACAAAGGACTCTGTAGAGCTGGATTAGAATTAACATGAACTTATGATTACCTTTTCAACATATCTATAGGTAGATATGGAAATATAGGTGTGTGTATGCATGTGTTACCCTAACACTAATGTGTGTACTTATTCCCTTAACTCGGTTCACTGAGAGGGCAGAGAGCCCCAATAGCATCAAGGACACTCAGTACCAACACGTGGGTTTCTAAATGCCACTCTCCAACACAGGAATCAGACCTCCTTAAGTGGCTGACTCCAGGGTTAAGGCAGAAAAACACAAGGTGAGGCGGCAGCATTTTGTGGTGCCGAAAGGGTGAGGCCATGCTTGAAAAAAAGAGAAAGAGAGAAAGAAAGGGGGTATGTGGAAAGGACACAGAAGCCAACATAAAAAAATCCTCCAGCAGTCACAATCTGAGAACAATAGAGAAGCAATAACAACAAAAAACCGATGGTACTGCATAGGAAATCAAATAATAAAATTAAAACTCTTAATTGCACAAAGAAATAAATGAGTAGGTAAATAAATGAGGAAGATGGAACATATTTTCCTTACAAAGAATTCCAATTACTAAATATAGAAAAAATAAGGGAAAATCAACACCACAAAATTAATTGCTGGAAAAAGATCACAAAAAGACACTGACAACCTTAAAGGAATAAGAGCATTCTACTCAAGTCAGTGAGCTTGGAAATAGGTCTGCGGAACCTCAATACTTGGCTCAAACATTTTCAGATAATACTTTTACCTGTTCTGATGAATCACAAAGAGGTTGAACCAAGAATTCTCATCTTCTTTTGGTCTCAACATTGTAACTTTTTTATTGACAAACATTCGATAGAGCCTTTCATCTGGAATGGATCCTAAAATGGACATCACATTATTTTAAAATTGTTTTCTTACTTAGTTTAAAAAATTTATATATTTTTGTTTCTGAATTGTGTATTTCTCAAAAATATTGCATTCTCCTATTTAGAAATCTGGAATCATTTATAATTGAGGTCATTTATAAATGTATGTTCTAAGTTCTTGAACAATAGTAGGACATTCAAAGAACATTTTCCACTTCGGGCATATGTACCTTCAAAATCAGGAAAATGTGAAATAAAAATGTGAGTTTCCTATGCTTAAATTCTCATTAAAAGTTCCAGTAACATGGTTTTTCACCATGTCTTCATTATAAATTGTAGATATGTGTACTTTTGATCTGCAACATAAATTATAATATTAACAGAAAAATATCAAAAGGGATGAAAGGGGCTTGAGACAGAGTTTAGTTAAGGAAGGCAAAACAGGACGAGATAAGACTTGGAGAGAAAATGCATTTCTGAAGAGATATGCCTCTGGTGGTCTGAATGTAGGCAGAGAAAACATTTTTCTGGAGATATGATCACCAACAAGTACTGTTGATTAAAACTGCTAACAGCTTTTTAAAAAACGTATAATTCACTTCCTGCTTTAACATTTGCAGAATCAGACACAGAGGCACAATAAACAGAGTTTAAATACGTTATTTCTAGCCTCAGAAATACTTGAGATGAAAAAAATATATAAAATAACGAGCCACGCGCGGTGGCACACGCCTGTAATCCCAGCGGCTCAGGAGGTGGTGGCAGGAGGATCCCAAGTTTGGGACTAGTGGCAGTCTGTGTAAATTAGTGAGACCCTGTCTCAAAAAAAGTAAAAAAATGGCCTGGGGGTGCAGCTCAGTGGTCCAGCACTTGTAAAGCATGCAAGCACAAGGCCCTGGGTTCAGAGCCCAGTAACACAAAAGAAAAAAGAAAAAAAAAATATATATGTATATATGTGTGTATATGTATATATACACACACACATATATATGCACATATACATACACATACATACACATACACACACACATAAAATAATGAAAGTGCTCTCTAAAAAAGTTGTGGTCTTTCATTCACATGGAATAAAGCCTAACAAATGAACTTTTATCTGTTGTTGTTGTTGTTAGGTGCCGTCCAGTCGGTATCTGACACATATCGACCCTCATAGGGTTTTCAATGACTGAGTGCTTCAGGATTTCTTTGGGAGTGGATTGCCAGGTCCTTCTCCCATTTTTGCGGTGCTGGGAATTGAACTCAAGGCCTCAGGCACTGCAGCGCAGCGCTTTACCAACTGAGCTAAATCCCAGCCTGAACTTTTATCTAGTGAACACTAAATAATGTGAAGACAGTGAAGTGGAAAAAGTAATTTTCTCATCATCAGAGATGACAGCTATAGACTAGCACTACCCAGTAGATGCGTAACGCAAGCCACTAATGCAAATTGTTGTTGTTGTTGTTAGGTGCCGTCCAGTCGGTATCCCACTCATAGCAACCCTCATAGGGTTTTCAGTGGCTGACTGTTTCGGGATTGCCTTGGGAGTGGATTGCCAGGCCCTTCTCCTGTTTTTGTGGTACTGGGAATTGAACTCGGGACCTCAGAGACTGCAGCGCAGCGCTCTACCAACTGAGCTAAATCCCAGCCACTAATGCAAATATATAATTTAAAATTTTCTAGTTGTTGTTGTTGGGTGCCGTTGAGTCGTGTCCAACTCATAGCGACCCTCATAGGGTTTTCAATGGCTGATTGTTTCTGGATTGCCTCAGGAGTGGATTGCCACATCCTTCTCCCATAGATTTTCTAGTAGTCACATTAAAACAAGTAAAAAGAAAGACAAAATTATTTCCAACTTATTTCATCCATTAATAAGATATTTTACCTTTCTTCCCCAGTCTTTGAAATCTGGTGTGTATTTTACATGTATAGCACATCACAATTCAGACTAAACACATTCAAGTGTTCAATACATATATGAGGCTAGTGGCTATTATATTAGATAGTGATGAGCTGGGCATGGTGGTGCACACCTGTAATCCCAGTGACTCGGAACATGGAGGCAGGGAGATTGTAAGTTCAAGACCAGAGACAGTCTTGTGTAATTTAGTGAGACCGTCTCAAAAAATTAAAAAAATGGGCTGAGGATGCAGCTCAGTGATCTAGCACTTGCAAAGCATATAAGTGCAAGGCCCTGGGTTCAACCCCCAGTACCCAGCAAAATAAAAAAAAGGACAGTGATGCTGTATAGACCTTTCAAAGACTTCCAAGTAATGACCCCTCTAATTCTAACGTTTAGGATTCTGTATCTGAGTCTAAAAGAAAAAAACGCCAAACAATAAATACACACTAATTTTTTTTTCACCAAACTGCTATTAGAGACAAGTAGTAACAGCTATGGGTCCTTATAAGCACTAAAGATACTTTTACCATCATATTTTTATAGTCACCAAGAAGGAATGATCAGATTTGCTTTTTTTTTCCTAAAGAGCTACAAAATTCTCTCTAAAATTTCATTTCCCAATTACTTAGTGGCATAAATAGTAAAATAAAACCATCTTACCTAAACCATATAGAGCAATTTTTGTGCTTCCTTTTTGTAGCAAAACTGGACTAATGTCTATCTTCTCCACGGACATGGAACGCCCAAAGTGATTTACAAATCCAGCACAACTTAAAATATCCAGGGCACAGAGTGCATCAGCCTGTGCAAAATATTTTCAAAGAATATTAATAATGTATATGTAAGAATAAGTAATCTGCATGAATACCATGTTACCTACTATGAGCATACTCCATATGCCAGAAGTGTTTCCAATTTTGGAGTTTTTTCAGATTTTAGAATGTTTGTACAGACCTTACTGGTTCAGCATCCCAAACCAAAAATTCAAACTCCGAAATGATACAAAATCAAAACTTTCTGAATGACAACTTTCACATTTTGGAGCACTCTGGATTTCCTATTTTTTGATTAACAATGCTCAACTTGTAATTACAAAAATGTGGATTAAGATAGGGTTTTCTCAAAACAAAATTCTAGTGGTCAAAGTATTTGGTACATTTTTTCCTACTACAAATTACCTACAGCAACTGGAATCACACACCAAACGCAAAGTTAACATCTCCCCAAAATGCAAAGTTAACATCTCATCACAACTATCATGATGTCTTGACCACTAAAAAGTAAAAATCAGGCATGAGAAAAGCACTTTGTAATATTAAGTAGGCCTCTTATAAACTAGAGGGAGAAAAAAAACTACAGACAACTAGTGGCTTATAATAGTAATAACCAGATAAAACCAAAAAGATACTTTGCATTTAGGACCATTAATCTTATCTCCATATAAGAGATAATGAAATAATCTAATTCAGATTTAAGACAGGGGCTGGGGTTTAACTCGGTCGAGTGCTCCTTCAAACTCTCTGAGGACCCAGGTTCAATCCCCAGCACCACAAAAAACAGAAGGATGTGGCAATCCACTCGCAAAGCAATCCCGAAACAGTCAGTCATTGAAAATACTACCAGGGTCTCTATGAGTAGGACCCAACTCGACAGCACCTAACAACAACAACAAGATGTAAAGATGGGCTGGGCGCCATGGCGCATACTTGGGGGCTGAGGCAGGAAGATTGTGAACTCATGGCCAGAAGGAGTCTGCACAACTTAGAATGACCTTGTCTCAAAATAAAACATTAGAAAAGGGTATAGGGAGCAGCCCATGGCATGCATGAGGCCCTGGGTTTAATACATCAGTACAAGAAAGGAAGGAAGGAAGGAAGGAAGGAAGGAAGGAAGGAAGGGAGGGAAAGAAAGAAAGAAAGAAAGAAAGATGTTCATGAAACAATTATCCCTCCCAGGTGAGATTTTGAGATAAAGAAGCCCTGGTAAACAGAAGAATACTATGCGAATATTAGCTATTTATTCCTACTGCTGGATACTCATTTTTAAACTCAAGTCTAATGAAATAAAAGCATAGCTCATATACCAATTCTTATTCTAGATTTAAAAAAATGAAGAAGCTGCTGGGCATGGTGGCACATGCCTGTAATCCCTGTGGCTCAGGAGGCAGAGGCAGGAGTATCACAAGTTTGAGAGCAGAGGCAGTCTGGGTAACTTAGCGAGACCCTGTCTCAAAAAGTAAAAAAAAAAAAAAAAAAAAAAAAAAAAAAAAAAAAAAAAAAAGGAGCTGTGCTTATATTAACGGTGGTGGTAGTGGTTGTTAGGTACCATTGAGTGGGTTTAGGACTCTCATATCGACCCTACATACAACAGGCAAAACACTATTGTCAGTGCTTCTCTGCTATTCATAGGGTTTTCAGTGGCAGATTCATTTTGGGAGTGGGTTGCTGGGTCCTTCTCCCAAGCCTACAGCACTTGGTGTTCCCAGAAAGTCTCCCATCCAAGTACTAACCAGGCCAACCCTGCTTGGCTTCTGAAATCTGACAAGATTGGATGCCACAGTACTACGGCTGCAGGTATATTAATGTTGTTGTTGTTGTTGTTGTTAGGTGCCGTCAAGTCGGTATCCGACTCATAGCGACCCTCATAGGGTTTTCAATGGCTGACTGTTTCGGGACTGCATTGGGAGTGGATTGCCAGGCCCTTCTCCCATTTTTGCGGTGCTGGGAATTGAACTCTGGGCCTCAGAGACTGCAGCGCAGCGCTCTACCCACTGAGCTAAATCCCAGCCCATATTAATGTTAACAAACCAATTTGACTTCCTGACTCAATTTGACTGCAAACTTCTAGAAAAAGGGGAAGGAGTGTTTTCCATAGATAAATTAAACTAATCACGGCTAAAAATTTCAACAAACTGTAAGAAAACAGTAAGTACCCCCGTGGGATCATCATGATTGCCATGAATACTAAACACTGGAATCGAAATGTTGAGATTGCCATCTTGGTAGTTCACCCATGGAAACCTAGGGGAAAAAAACACACACACACATTAAAGTTTCTGTAAGGGACAAAAGCTGTTTGCTCAAGATCCTCCTCTGAAACATTAATGCAACAGGCAAACTCTATGACCTCAACTGGCAGATGACAGGTTGGAGCTTTAGAAAACAAAATGAGGCAACAATTCATTTCAGTTAAAGTTTGAAAATCTCTCAAAGTACTACATCTTAAAGAAAATTCAACAGTGATAAATGGTCTTGTGAATTGTACGGAAGAGTGTATGGTTGATAATGGATTAATGGGCCTCCGAAATTTTAAAAACCCTTTTTGGATAAGACTTTATTTGTAGTGGAAGGAAAGGAGAAAACACACATACATTAGAACCCAAAAGACCTAGAGCACCAATCCCAGCCCCATCACCATCTCCCCGTGCAGTTCAGTCTCCTGCCTGCTCCCACCCCTAGCTCTCCAGCTTCTCTTCCCAGAGGCAAATGTTAGCAATTTCTATTGCATTTTTTCAGAATTATACAAGCACAAACATTTTTTCCTTCTCATACAAATGGTAGTATAGTATAGATTTCTGTACCATACTTTTGTCATTTAATGTATTTTAGAATTCATTCCACAACACTTCTGTATATGAAGAGCTTCCTTCTGCTTTCTGTCAGCCACACAGCACTCCATTATTCCAATTACTATATTGTGTTTTCACAGTTCCCTATCAATGGACATTTGAACTCCCCTAGACTTGTTTTGCAAATATTACTACAGTGAGTAATCCTGTACAAAGGCTGCCCTTGTGACAGTGTGTGCATCTGTAGGAAAATATCTACAAGGCAATTACTGAGTCAAAAGGCACATGCAATCGTAATTTTGACAGCTCCTGCCCATTTCCCTCCCTAGAAGTTGTTTAAATTTATACATAATACAATGGTGATATACTAATTTCCCCAAACTTCACCAACACAGTATCTATCAATCTTTTAAATCTATGTCAGTGGTTCTCAATCCTAGTGCTGTTAGAATTACCTGTAGATCTTTTAAAAATACCAATGCCCAAGCCACGTTCCAAGAGATGGGTCAGTTGGCATGAAGATCAGGCATCGGCACTTCTTAAGATTCCTAGGTAAATGTGATGTGCACTCAGGATAGTGTTTCAGGTGAACTTCCAAACTAAGACAGACTAGGGAGAAGGACCCAGTAGCCCACTCCTGAAACAATTAGCTATTGAAAACCCTATGAATAGCAGAGAAGCACTGTTAAATATAGTGCCCAAAAATGAGCACTCCCAAGGCTGGAAGGCACTCAAGAAATGACTAAGGGGAAGAACTGCTTCCTCAAAGTAGAGCCAACCTTAATAATGACAATGGAGTGAAGCCCCTGGGATCCCCATTTGCTATGTGGCAAGACTCAAAATGAGAAGAAACACAGTGGATGCAACAACGGAGTCAAACATCAGAAGATCATGTGTATGGCAGTGCTGGGTAGTACTCTGGTCTGTTGAGTACTCTGGTCTGTTGAGTACTCTGGTCTGTTGAGTAGTACCCAGCACTGCCATACACATGAGTCAAACCCGACTCAACAGTACCTAACAAACAAAAAACCAAAAAGCACTCTGTATCTACCTGGTAGGAGAAAAATATTTCATATGACTTCATTTTGTATGTTATGAATGAGAACGTAGCTTCTTTTAATATGCTTAAATGCCATTTTATTTCCTACTCTGTAAACTATGTCCATATTCTTTGCCTGTTTTTAATTAACTCATGAACTTTTTCACTGACTTCAAGACTATTTATTTATTGAGAAATTAGGCCTTTGTGATAAATTACAAATATTCTTCCTGGTAGAACTGACTTTTAATTTCACTTCAGGAAGTTTTTGCCATGTGGAAATTTATTATTACAAAGATGTATCAATCTTTTATCTCACGGTTTTTATCTCACGGTTTCTAGGTTTTGTATTGTGCCTAGAAAATTTCTACATCTAGATTTTTTAAAACTGTCTAATACTTTCTTTTAGTACTTTTACTGAATAATCCGTATTTTTTCCACAGGATGTGAGATGCCACTTTCATCAAATACTAACTTCCTATAAGCATTTCAGGCTATTTCTGGAGTTTCTATTCTCTCTCACTTATCTATTAATTCATGAACTATGTTACATATTTAATTATTGTAGCATTATAATATACTTTAACATCTAACTGGGTAACTCATTCCTTCACAGTCTTCTTTCAGTTCTTTCAGAATTTCCCTGTTTGTTTTCTTATATGAACTAGTAAAGAGATTAACCAGAGTGCAATACAAAGAAATAAAGCTATGAGTGATATCAAAAACAGAGAGAAAGACAAATAAATGACATTCAGACTGGGAAACCATGTTTCTGTTGTGGTAGTTGTTGTTTTTGTGGTATAGGGAGTTGAACCCAAGGCCTTGTGAATGCTTTACAAGTACTCTACCACTGGGCTGCATGCCCAGCCTATTTCTTATTTGTTACCTTAAGAGGGGGTCTTGCTAAATTACACATGCTGCCTCTGCCCTCAAACCTATGATCTTCCAGCCTCTGCCTCCCAAATCACTGGGATTACAGGTGTGAGCCACAGTGCCCAGCAGAAACAGTGTTTGAAAACATTTTGATAAAAGACTTTCCAACAATTATTGCAAAAACATTGATTAAAAGGTATCCTGAAGCCCAAGCAGGATAAACAGAACTAAATCCATAGCTAAGTGAAATTATGAAGGACAACGAGAAAACATTAATAGTTACCTAACTGGTTTTTTATGTCAGTCACTATCCTAAACAATTTTCTTATTAACTCTTATCTTTACAACTATGTAAAACTCACATAATTCTGCCCCGTTTTATAAATAATGGAACGGAGGTACAAGGGTAAAGTGACTGGCTCAGTGTTGTGGCCATCAAGTGACAGAGCCAGGATTTGAACTGGGACCATCTACAATCCATGCAATTGACTGCCACGCTTTACACCTTTCCAGCAGCTAAACTGACAACAGACTCTCAAGAGCAATAAAGAGAGCTCATTATTCATGGATGCTTAATGAAAATCTACCAAAAACGACTGCAGAAAAAAAGAAGCCAGGCATGATAGTGCATGCCTGGAATACCAGCTAGTCTGGAGGCTGAGGTAGGAGGATCCCAAGTTCAAGGGCAACCTGGGCAACTCAGTAAAACTCCATTTCAAAATAAAAAATAAAAAAGGTTGGGGATGTCTCTCAATATGCCTAACAAAGGCCTAGCATCCAGAATATACAAATAATTTCTGCAAATCAAGTAGGAAAAGAGGAAAAAAGTCTAATTTTTAAAATGGACAAAGGATATGAACTGAGGAAGAAAATAAAAGAGGATAATTTAAGGAGACGTTCAGTCTCAATATCAGTTAGCAAAATACAAACTCATATAATGATATAAAGAAAATTCAGAGAACTACATTTACTATGAAAATAGCCTTTAGTGAAGGGAAAATGTCTAATTGCTAATATGTTTATATATATTATATAGAAAGCCCACCCAAGTAAACATTCCCTCAAACACATAAGTATACTTACTTACTAAAACCAAAGTTGACCGACTGATCGCTGAGGATCTCAAACTGCACAGGACGATCACCCATACAGTACTTCCTCAGTAACTCGAGGCAGGTGTGTAAGGTTTTTCTTGAGGGCTTATTTTCATGGAAAAGATCACCACCTAACAAAATAAAATCCACCTAATCAACAGAAAATGGTGTTAAAATTAATAAGTTTTATAGGATAAAAAAGATTAAAGTGGAGATGAAAACAGAAAAAATTCACACACACAAAAAACACCATTATGTATGACAATTTAAAATCTTATGTTTCATTCATTCAAAGGGCCTTTCAATCTGGTGATTAATCTGACTAATTGAGGTTCCCAAGCTACCTTCAAAAAAGCTACCTTCAATTTAGTACACCAAGTCCCTGACTCAAGTTATCAATGATTATACGTTTTTTTAAAGTCACATAAACTTAGCACTTCGGAACATGTAAAAGAGGTATCATATTCAACCCGAATTATTCACTGAGTTATTTGTAGAAGCCCTACAGATACCCAAAGCTAAGGAAACAGCAATCTATAGAATAGAGGATAGCCCTGCCCTCACTAAACACTGACTACATGCAATACTCTTCCCTGGGTCCTTGATACAAATGATGAATAAGCTGGGGGCGGTGATGCACATCTCTAAACCCAACACTCAGGAGGCTGAGGCAGGAATAGCCACACAAGTTCAAGGTCATCCTGGGCTACACAGTGAGTTCCAGGCCAGCCTGCTTTACACAGTGAGACTCTGACTCATAAAAAAGACAATGACTAAAATATGATGGGTATTCTAAATAAGTTCAAACCCTAATGGACAAGACAAACTATTACTCACCTAGTCATAAATCAGACTCTCACTTGAACTAGAATGAATATGCAAATAAATAGGAGCAGAGATGACAATGGAATGGATTCTTAGGGAAGGACATTTATCCGAGAAGGAAAATTCCAGGAGGGATGTGCTAACATGGTGGCATTTGAGTTGCACTATGAAAGATGAATGAGATTTTGAGGAGGAACATTCTAGAAACATCAGTGAAGGAGGGAAATCACACAGGAAAAAAGTCCGTCACACTCATGCTTTCAAGAAGTATACAATCTCTGTAAAGAAACTTAACTTCTTAATTATTCAAAGGTACACTGGAGTAGAGATCACTATGGCTACAGTGCTCAGAGGAACTTTAATAAAAATAAGAAGTGGTTGGTAAGTGGGTAACACTTTTAAAAGATGAGAGACTGATTGCACAGCAATATAAATATACTTAACACTCCCAAGCTGTATATTTTAAGATGGCAAATTTTATATGTATCCTGCCACAATTAAGAAAAAAGAGTTTTAATCTTTTTAAAAACTGGCTTCTGACTCCAGAAAATTCTGAGACGGGCTTGCCTCACTTCTGCCAAAAGTGCAGAACCTGAATCTAATCATGAGAAAATATCAGGCATTTCACTTTGGAAGAACACAGGACAAAATAACCAGCCTGTACTCAGAGTCATGGAACACGAAAGCAGATCAGGCAAATGTTCCAGATTCTAGGATATGAAAGAGATACAACAACCAAATGCAACATGCAGTCTTGGCTTGGGTCCTGGACAACCCTACCTGGTCCTAGAGTGCTGCAAGAGACATTACCGGCAACATCTTGAAATTACATAATAGTATTGAATCAATATTACTTTCCTGATTTTGATATGTGCACTGTGGTTATACATGCAATTTATTCTCAAATGCTTCAGGAAAAGGGGTGTGTGTGTGCGCGTATGTGTATGCACATGTGTGTAGAGAGAGAGAAGAAATCAAACGTGATAAAACATCAGAAAATCTGAGCGAATGGTAAGGAATTCTTTATTCTTATAATTTTTTCTGTTAAGACTGATTATTATTTGAAAATGTAAAATGTATAAAAAGACCACAAGGAACAAGGGAATAAAATAAGACTGATTAGATGGCATGGGACCATGTAAGAAAGCACTTAAAAATCACAAAGAACTTAGACTTCAATCATAAATACTACATATAAGTTAAGGAAAAGAATGAGTAGAATATACAATCTATAAAGAACACAGATAATAAGTAAACTATTCAATGAACCATTTCACATCATGCTGTGAAAAAATAAACTAGAGTAATGTTATAAAGTGCTTGCAGGTATCAGGGAAGACCTCTTGAAAAAGGTAAAATCTGAACTGAGAAGTCAACACTGACAAGATCAAGGTGCTCCATGCACAGAGAACCAGATCTGCAAAGGCTGTAGAGTAGCACAGCCACTGTGGACAGAGCACTGTAAACCAGGCAGACCTGGGGAAGATAAAGTCTCTTCACAAGAGCTAGATCGAGCTAGCCTTGTAGTTTGAATGCCATTATAGATTTTAAGCAGCACAGTGACAGAATCTAATTCATAATTTCAAAATTTCACTTTCCTGGGTGCTGTGGTGCGTGCCTATAATCCCAGTGACTCCGGAGGCTGAGGCAGGAGGATCACAAGTTTGAGGCCAGAGGCAGCCTGTACAACTCAGTGAAAATCTGTCTCAAGATAAAACATTTTTAGAAAACAAAACCATGGAGCCAGAGGAGGTGATGCACACCTGTAATTCCAGTGACTCAGGAGGCTAGGGCAGGAAGATCATGGGTTCTAGGCCAGAGGCAGTGTATGCAACACAGAAGATTGTGTCTCAAAATAAAATGTAAAAGAGGAGCTAGGGGGGCTGCTGTTCTGTGGGAAAGCACTTGCCTAGTATGTGCCATGTCACCTGCAGTAGTAGCACTGTGGCATCAGATCTCAGAAGCTAAGCAGGGTTGGGCCTGATTAGTACTTAGATGGGAGACCGCCTGAGAATACCAAGTGCTGTATGCTTGGGAGAAGGACGTGGTAGTCCACCCTGCAAAAATCAATCTGCCATTGAAAACCCTATGAATAGCAGAGAAGCATTCACAATAGTGTTTCACTTGTTGTATGTACGGTCGCTACGAGTCAGATACCTACTCGACGGCGCCTAACAACAAGAAGTATGTGCCATGCTCTGGGTTCAACCCCCAAGTACTGAGGGGAAAACAAAAAAATTCACTTTGGCTGCTATGGTGAACAGATACAGGGAAAAAGAATGGAAGCAGGAAGACTAATGGAGACTATATTACAGGCAAAATATGATAAAAGTTTTATGCTACGTTTTTAGGCATTAAGTCAGGAAGTAGTAGGGAGACTCCACATACATTCCAGAGAAAGAACTAATGGCCTTCCAGATAAAACTGAATAGAAACTTTGCAGGAAACTCGAGGTAGGAGATATTAATTTTCAAGTCAGCAGCACTGATGCTCATCCTACAGCTCTCTTCTGGGCTCAAAACTGACATTCAACTGCCTGCTGAAATGTTTCCCAGGAAGTCCTATTGGAATCCTCAGCTCTACATTGGTGTAAAGCAGAATTCATCACCTTCCCACATGAGTAATTCTTCATCATTTACATATTTCTATTCCTGACACTGAAGAAAACTAGAACAAGCGTACGAATCCCAAAGCACAACCTTGAGTATATCCCATCTGAGTTCAGAGATCATCTCAAGAACAGATTTGATGCACTAGAAACTAATGATCGAAGAGCAGACGAGTTGTGGCAGACATCAAAGACATGACTCATGATGAAAACAAAAGGGTCATTAAAGACAGTGGAAGAAAAAAAACTAAATTATATGTCAAACAAGACTTTGAAACTTACCTTTGAACATCAAATAGCTAAAGTTAAAGAAAGACATGATGAAGCTAAAGAACTAAACAGAAGATTTCAAAGGGCAGGTAGAGAAGACAAAGTCAAATATTATAATGACACATGCAAAGAGCTGAAGACAGAAAACCGAAAGAGAAGAACACACTGTTTTTCTCAAGATTAAAGAACTGAAGAAAAAATTCAAGTCTCAAGTGGCAATACTGAAGGGTTCTACAGGGAAAAAATTAAATGACACAGGGAACATCAATAGGATATGGAAGGAATACAGAGTCATTATATCAAATAGAATTGGTGGATGACCAGCCATTTCAAGAGGCTGCACATAATCAGGAACCAATGGTACTGAAGGAAGAAGTAGAAGCTGCCTTGGAGGCACTGGTGAAACACAATGCTCCAGGAATTGAAGGAATATCAACTGAGATCTTCCAACAAACATATGCATGCAGCCCTGGGAGGCGCTCACTATTCTATGCCAAGAGATTTGGAAAAGAGCTACCTGGCCAATTAATTGAGAGAGATCCATATTTGTGCCTATTTCCAAGAAAGGGGATCTAATTGAATGCAGAAATTATCAAACAATATCATTAATGTCATATGCAAGTAATATTTTGCTGAAGATCACTCAAAAGTGACTGCAGCAGTATACTGACAAAGAACTGCTGGAAAATCAAGCCAGATCCAGGGACAACACTGATAGTGGCCCAAAGCAGAAAATACCAAAAAGATGTCTGTTTTATTGACTATGCAAAGGCATTTTACTATGCGGGTCACAACAAATTATGGATAACATTGCTAATAATGGGAATACCAGAACACTTTTGTACTCATAAGCAATCTGTACATGGGCCAGAGGGCAGACGTTTGAACAGAACAAGGAAACACTGCTTGGTTTAAAGTTAGTAAAGGTGTGTGTCAGGGCTGTATCCTTTCACTTCACCTCTTCAATATCTATGCTGAGCAAATAATCTCAGAGGCTGAGCTTCATGAAGAACATGGCAACAGGATTGGTGGTGGTGGTGGTGTTAGGTGGCATCGAGTTAGGCTGGATTCATAGCGACCTATGTGCAACAGAACGAAACACTCCCCAACACTGTGTCATGCCTGGCACTATGTCAGTGCTTCTGTGCTATTCTTAGGGCTTTTGATGGCTGATTGTTCCAGGTCTGTTTCTGGACTCCCAGGTCCTTTTCCCATTTTTGTGGTGCTGCTAATCAAACTCAGAGCCTCGGAGCACACAGAGCAAGCACTCTAAGAGGAAGACTCATTAACAACCTGTGTTATACAGATGACACAATTCTGCTTACTGAAACTGAAGAGGATTTGAAACATTTACTGAGGAAGATCAAAAAACACAGCCTTCAATATAGACTGCACCTCATCAAGAAAATAAAAATCCTTGCAATTGGATCAGTAAGCAACTTCGTGATAAATGGAGAAAAGACTGAGGTTGTCCAAGATTTTGTTTTACTTGGTTCTAAAATCAATACTGGGAGAAGGGCCTGGCAATCCACTCCCAAAGCAATCCCGAAAAATAGCCATTGAAAACCCTATGAGGGTCGCTATGAGTCGGATACTGACTCCACGGCACCTAACAACAACAAACAACAAAATCAATACACATGAAGCAGCAGTTAAATCAAAAGATGCATTGCATTGGGAAAAAGTGCTGCAAAAAACCTGTTCTAAGTGTTGAAAAGTAAAGATGTCACGTTGAGGATGAATATGCACTTGACTCATGCCATGGTGTTTTCAATCGCATCATATGCTTGTGAAAGCCGTACTATGAATAAGGGAGATGGGCTTTTGAATTATGGTGCAGGAGATGAATACTGAATATACCATGGACTGCCAAAAGAACAGCTCTGTCCTACACGTGCAACTGGAGTGCTCCTTGGAATCAAGGATGGTTAGAGTGTATCTTACGTATTTTGGACATGTTGTCAGGAGGGAACAATCCCTGGAGAAGGACATCATGTTTGGGAGAGTGGCAGGTCAAGGAACTAAAGGAAAATCCTCAACTAGTTAGACTGACACAGTGGCTGCAACAATGAGCTTAAACATAAAAGAGAGAGTGTGCATGGCAGTTTCAGGTAGTGTTTCCTTCTATTGTTCACAGGGTCACTGAGTCAGGGTGAATGAACGGCAGCTACAACAATGACATTACTGGTGTTACTACTCACCCTGACTCAACACATGTCAGTCACTGTCATCCCTTTGCATCGTCTTCACCACCTACAATTAACTAATCAAAGCACACAAATCCTGCCTTCACTTCTTTTTTATTACTTGAAAAAGCCTCAAGCTGATATCCAATTAATGCTGTAATACCCTGCTGCCAGAAGACGTTTTACTGAATTGAGTTCCACCTTCTCAACCTGGCATTTGAAGCTTTCCTTAATGCTGCTCACACCCTCATTTCTCCCCCTTGAGCATACTTTCCAGGACTATAGGTAAGCCACTCAACCTGGTCACCTGGCATACTGCATACTGTCCCACACCTGTGCTCTTACTCCTGCTTCACCTAGAATATACATTTTCTACACTATTTAAGCACCAGTCTACACCTCCTTCAAAGCCCAAGTTAAAAGCCACCTTCTTCATTAAGCCCATCTTGCTCTGCTTATCTAAACGTGTATCTCCCACCTCGACACTCCATGAAATGCCGTTTAGCATTTTCTTATGGTTCTTATCACACATGAAAGTTGCATCTGAGTATTTTGGATAATCTGTTATCTCTCATTCTGATTTGCTATACAGTATTTGAAAGCAAAAATTATAGCAGCATTTTTTTTGTTTCAAACAGAAATTACCACAGGATCCTGTACTCAAGAAGCAGCCCATAAATATTTTTAGCTTCTGAGAATATTTACCCAAGTAGCTCCTACTTAAATTAAGTACAAAAAGCACATAGAATGTGCTCTGAGCCTTTAGCATACTGATATTTAAATAGGCAATGTGAGTATTTGAGCCTATAAAAATAAATTTATCTTAAGGGCAAAGAGCCAGTAGACTAAGGGAATATAGTAGAAACCATACAAATGTAAACCAAACTCACTTCATTTTCCTGGGCAAGCCTTAAAATTTCATCAAATGTAACATATGTATCATTTCCTCTGACTGCATCTTTCTCCATAAATCCAAGGTGAATATCAGTTGCAATTAAAATTTTAAATGTGTTTTCATCATCACTGTATTAAAAAAGAAAATACTTCAATATAATGCACATTCCAGCAAACTGAGAACTAAGCATGAAATAAATAACAGTAGTTATAGAAGAAAATCATTTTTCTAGCCTAAACTGGGTTTGAAAATTTAAAATATTCAACAGATCTTTAACATCACATATTTTTCCTAATCACTAATTCAGTACAGAACAAATGTCTATATAATTTTTAAAAAATACTCTGTAATGCTTCAAAAATTTATAACCTGGCTGGGCTGGGCATGGTGGCTCATGCCTATCATCCCAGTGACTTGGGAGACTGCAGCAGGAGGACCGCAGGTTTGAGGCCAGGGGCAACCAGGCTGCGTAACTTAGGGAGACCCTGTCTCAAGATAAAAAATAAAAATGGGCTAGGGGTGCAGCCCAGTGGTAGACCACTTGCAAAGTATGTGCAAGGTCCTAGGTTCAACCTCCCAGTACTGGGGGAGAAACAATTGTATAACCTTGGCAGGGCATTCGTGGTGCATACCTGTAATCCCAGTCACTCAGGAAACAGAGGCAGGAGGATGAAGAATTTTAAGGCCAGAGACAACCTGTGCAACTTAAGGGGATCCTGTCTCAAAATAAAAAGTTTTTTAAATGAGGGGGCTTGGGTTGCAGTCCAGAGGTAGAGCACTTTCCTAGCATGCATGAGGCCCTGGGTTCAACCTGAAGAAAAGAAAAGAGAAGAGAAGAGGGAAGGGAAGAGAAAAGGGAGGGGAGGGTAAGGGAGGAAAGAGGAGGGGAGGGGAAGGAAGGGGAGGGAAGAAGGGAAAGGAGGAAGGAAGGAAGGAAGGAAAGAAGTAGGTAGGTAGGTAGAGAGGAAGGGAAGAAGGGAAGGAAGGAAGGAAGGAAAGAAGGGAGGAAGGAAGGAAGGAAATGTATATAACCTTCCTGTTGTTAGGTGCCATCAAGTTGGTATCCGACTCACAGCGCCTCTATGTACAACAGATGAAACACTATTGTCGTCCTTCCCTGCTATTCATGGAGTTCTCAATGGCTGATTGTTTTTTGGGAGTGGGCTGCTGGATCCTTCTCCCAAACCTACAGCATGTGGTATTCCCAGGGGGTCTCCCATCCAGGTACTAACCAGGTCCAACCCTGCTTAGCTTCCAAGAAATGACAGGATCAGATGCCACAGTGGTACCTACAGATGGCTGCAGGCATAGCCTTGTTATAAATGACAATATCCAGTTTTATACACTTAGGTAACCCAGACCTTAAAATATGCTTATTTCCTACTCCGTTCCACCATTAAACCCCAAAAGGCTTTGATCCCTATTTCTAACATTTATTTATCTGATTTTGTATTTTTCCAGAAAAAATTAAATTTAAAAATCCTTCCTAAGTTTAAAAGTAGATTTTAGACTAAACATTTGCTTGACTCTACTCTCTACACAATGTTAGTTCTTCATTAATAAATCTGGCCAAGTAACAATTCCAATCTAAATGAAATTTGGTAAAGGTACTTTGATGTGAAGCTGCAATATAACAACTATTAACATTCTCTTAAACTTAACGTAGGGCTGGGATTTAGCTCAGTTGGTAGAGCACTGCCCTGCAGTCTCTGAGGTCCTGAGCTCAATACCCAGCACCGCAAAAATGGGAGAAGGACCTGGCAATCCACTCCCAAGGCAATCCAGAAACAGCCATTGAAAACCCTATGAGGGTCGCTATGAGTCGGATACCGACTCGATGGCACCTAACAACAACAAACTTAATGTAACTTTTAATTCTTTAAAATGCTTTTATATCTATGATCTCTTCTCATCTGGTAGAGAGGCAAACATTATCAGAAAAATGAGAAGGCTAGACATGGAGAAATAGGACTGTAACTCAGGGTATTTTCAGTAAACAACTATGAACTTTAAAAAAAAAGTATACACATCCAAAATTTAAATTTCCAGTAAGATTTCTAAGGATTTTTGAAAACCCAATGTAACAAAGGATTCTAGAAGACACAAGCTTACAGCGCATCTGCAGAACTCATTTTTACAGTCAGTAGAGCTCCTCTGGGACCACGGCTCCTCTCTTCCTACCTCTGGATTCTGTGGTCAAATACGTGAGAAAATTCACTTGATTCCCAATTCTAAAAACAAATTCCATAAAACATTTCTTAGAAGGTTGCACATATTTAACCAACGTGAGTTTGGTTGCCTAAGGTGTATAGTTTTTAAACAAGCAGACTGGTAGTTTTGGAAAAGTCTCACTTTCATCTAAACACTACACTTTCATTTTTTAGTGAGTAACAATAGAAAATAATACACCTCCAGTGCCACTCTAGTTTCACTACTATGATAAAACTTAACTCTTATTTTCCATTTCCTTCTCTTATAGAAAATTAGTATATATGAAATAAATGAGCAGAAATGATTACACACGGTTTTGGTTCTGCATAGAACTCTGGATACGCAGAAATGTTTAAGTTGCATACAGAGAATACTCTGGAGCATGAGGCAACTCCACATTTCTTGCCCAAATACAAAACATTTAAAGGCATGGGTTTGTTTTTGGAAGAGAAGGGCCCAGCTTTAAAGCTGAAATAAATACTCAAACACGTGGTGTACGCACCAACACCTCTGAGCTCCAGCGCGGTAACTGGATGTCGCCGGGTTTGGGAGGGCGCAGCCGGCACCCTGCAGCCGAGCCTTCCACGCCCGGAGCTCCAGGTTCCGCAGGGATTCCGAGCGCAACCCGCCCCGACCCCGGGGCTCCCAAGTCAGCACGCGCAGCCTCCCGGCGCACCCTTCCCGGGGGTCCCGTTCGCTCTGCGCCTCCGCTGCAGAAGCCGCAAAACGAGGCAGCAGATGCGGCTCCCAAGTGCTCCGCACCGGGACTCCGCACAGCCCCGCCTCCGAGGCCGTCTCGGGTCCCGGAAGAAGGGCAGGGATTCGCCGAAAGAACAGAGGAGCAGCTCGCTGGGTCAGCCGGCACGGCCGTAAACCTGAATTCCGCGCGAGAGGACGGCGTCTGTGTTTCTCGCGATAACCTCACTGACGACACAGCCCCCGAGTCCTATTCGATTCTCATTGGCTGCCGAAGGCCGAGCGAGAGCTGAAAAACAGAGCGGCGAGGCTCCGCCCCTGTACGGGAGCCAATCGGGACCAGCCGAGGGAACAAACCCGGAAGCGAGGTCGCGGTGGCGAGTTTCTTCTCCGAAGGTGGGTGGCTGTTCCGGCTCCCGGCCCCCTTTTCCCGGCCCACTCCAGCGGAGGGGCGGTCACCAGCGGACCCTGGCCGCGCGGCGAAGGGCAGGCCGAACCTTGGGCCCTGCGTAGGACCCAGGCCGCTTATCCGCTCTTGACTATTTGGAAGGCCCCAGGCGCGACTCCCAGGCCCGTGAGTGACCAGCCGGGGCCGGAGTCAGGACCCGCGGGTCTCCCGCATTCCCATTCGCGGTACCCGCTATTTCACAGGCCTTTATTCTTTATTGTCGTCCCTCGGTTCCCGGGTTCAGCACATCTGTATTGCCTTGTGCTGAGAGCAGTCAAATATAGAGCAGTAAAAATAATGTGGAACTTTGAATCTTTAGATCTGGCCTTTCAGTTCCGTTGAAGGGGTCTTGATCAATGGCAAGTTGATTTTAATCTTTCCGAACCTCCGCGCATTCACGTGTAAAAGGGAGCTTAGAGCCCCATCTGTAATTGACTTGTTAGGAGTTAGAACAGTTCAGATCTCTCAGAGTGTGCCCTTTAAGTTAGGAAACCTACCCAATTACTTCCTGATAGGATACCATCAAGTAAGCTGGATTGTTTTATTTTTAAACCCTGAATCAAGGAGGTATGACATTTTAAATTAACTATTCCAAAATTTTTGTATGTAATTTATCGTGTCTGGAATATTAAGTCCAACGTGTATATAAAGGGAATTTTTATAAAAAGGAAAGGTATGTTGGGGGAGAAGGGTAAGATCTGTGCTATAATGTTAACAATATTTGGTATATAGTTACCTGTGAGCCTTACATTATGTATTGACATCTGTTAAGTGTTTAATGGATTGATGTATGATCACTTTTCAGGAAATTGAGAATGAAGGAAAAGGTGGAAACACGAAAAGAACTAATAAAGCAATTCCGATGAGGTCTCTCAGTAGACTCTGAAAATCTGTACAGGCCTTGGAAACTACTCTTTGCGGTTTTACAATGAAGTTCGGCCTAGCCCCACAGAAGTTACTCGTCATGAGAGACAAATATAAACACTACTGTGGTGCTCTTACTACTAGTAATAAAATGTAATACCACATTAAGATTGTATACTATTGAACTTGTGATACTAAATAAAATCAGTATCTTAGGGATGACTAACTGTAGATCTCAGAATCCATTCCAGGCAAAAATCAAGTGATAGGGCTTTAATTAAATTGCATTCAACAAATACTTCAATGCCAGCTATGTACAAGTGGCACATAAATATAAGTTCAGTGTGGTCCCTATCCTTAAGTTTATAACCTTTGAAGGAGCTAAAACAAAAGTTAATTGTGAAACAAGACAAAATGTAGCACCAAAAAGAGGAGAAGGCAGACAAAGATATAAGTGGGAGGATCAAGAAAGAATGAAGGAGGTAACCTTTGAAAATAGTGGTAAACGACTGGTAAGATTTCAACAAATGTAGTTTGGCAGCTGAGAACAGGTATTTTTCAAATAACAACTATCCTCATTTTCTTTAACTGATTAAGACTTATATACTGTGTAACTCTTTAAGCTGATAGTAGTTTATAAATTAATCTGGCAGCCTAGCAGAATAAACATTACTTCCTTTAGGAAGCCTTATTGAATCCCATAGGTCTGGATGAATGATCCTCCTGTATATTCATGGTATCTGGATATGGTCCAATCATAATATTTGCCATGTCTTTGCAATCACTTTTGCTAGACAGTAATCTTTGTGAGTCGAAGGCATAGATCTTGTTCATAATTGAACCCCAGTTACCCAGGCATTCTGTTCATATTTGTTGAGTGAAGGAGAGCGTGAAATCCAAAACTTACTTCAAAACAAGGAGCCAACTAAGACTACAGCGACTGTTGGTGCATAGGACTTCTTTTTAAAGTAGTAAATTTTCCAAGGCCTGAAATTATTAAAATACAAATTGGATAGTTATTACAGATGTTATGACAAAGACATCTGCATTGATGAGAGATTGGGACAGATATCCTTTTAGGAGATAGTCCATCTCTTTTGAAGTTGTCTTTTAGGAACTGGAAATTTTTGTTTCTGTTCTATCTTATCTGTGCTTCTAGCTTATAAAAATCTTGAATGTACCTGTAATATCTTTGTTATAATTTAAAATTTTCAATCACTCATCACTATTAACATAATACCATCATACCTGAACCAATAGATTCAAAATACACTTACAGCTATTGACTTAATAGAAGAAATCAACAGAAAGTAAGAAGTGCTAGACCATAAATGATGGTAAATACCTGAAAGCTGTCAGCTGCAGTATTTAGTGCATTTACTAGATGTCATGAGAAAACCACCAAAAAAGTTTAGATGGAGTTTATTTGTGCTTGTTTGCAAGATAATTATGCTGTTGATAAAAGCCTCAATTACTGTTTTACTGATAATGTTTGTGTTTATGTTTTCAGATCTTGATGAATAAAATAAAGCAGACATAATTCATCTCTGGAAGACGATGCCCTAGCTTGTTGTTTAGAGTAGTACTAAAAATGGAAAAAGAGAAAGCAAATGATGATGACAGACCAGACCCAGAGAATTCCTTGGACTTTTCTGAACACTTTAACCAACTTGAATTGTTGGAAACACACGGACACCTTATTCCCACGGGTACTCAGAGTCTCTGGGTAGGCAATTCTGATGATGATGACGAGCAAGATGAAAAAGATGAAGAGTGGTATCAGTTGCAAGAAAAAAAAATGGAAAAAGATCCAAGCAAATTGCTTCTTTGGGCTGCTGAAAAAAACCGGGTAAAACAACAACAAAAGGGGGGAATCATGATGTGGTTAGAAAAGCACTGGGTCTGGAGCCAGCAGACCTGTCCCTGAACCTCTGTTTGATTTGTATCTTTAGGCAAATTCCACTATTTCTGAACCTATAGTTTCTGATCTATAACAATGGCCATAATAATGTGTCTCTTTTTTACAGGATTGTGAGAATCAAATGAAGCAATGTACATGAAAGTACGTGCTAAGTTACAGACTGATATTATTTAGGGGCCAGAAGGGAATTATGGAGCTGGGATTTAGCTCATTCGGTAGAGCCCCGCTGTGCAGTCTCTGAGGTCCCGAGTTCAATTCCCAGCACCGCAAAAAATGGGAGAAGGACATGGCAATCCACTCCCGAGGCAATCCTGAAACAGTCAGCCATTGAGAACCCTATGGGGGCCGCTATGAGCCGGACACAATTGGACACAACCTAACAAGGGGAACTATAAAGGTAGCATGCCAACATGTATATTTTTAAATAATTTATATTAAATCATGAGAATCATCCTGTAAGTAAGTATCATTTAGGATAAGTAGGATGAAAGTTAACATTTATTAAATACCAACTATACCAAGTGCCTAATTACATTGTTTTATTTAATCCTCACATATCCCTGTAAGAAAGGTAATATTAATTTGCCCAGGATCATCCAAAAATAACATCAAAAATATATTCTTCCCATTTGGCCATTTTTACTTCATTGTACTAAGTTCTCTCATGTCTGTTGTAAAGTAAAAGGGTTTTGCATTTTTAGTAGCTTTCTGATTTCAGAGCAGCACACCAGAGGTGCATAGAGCAAACTGAAAATCACTGCTTGATGACAAGTTTCTAAGGCTGTGTTGAGAAAAAATTGAGCCCTTTAATCCCTGGATTTCCCTGTCATTTTATTCTTGTGTTCAAAGAAGTTTTAATTTTAAAAGTGTTATATACCATATCTGTTGATAGGATAACACTATTATAGAAAAATTAATAAGTTATATTTTCTTTGCAGATGAAATGTAAAATATTAAATATAATTATAGTCTATATTTTTCATCAGGGCCAAAGCTTTTGTTCAATAAGCCTTAATAAGACTAGGGTAAATGAATGGTTTAATATTCAGAGAATCACATTCTTAGAAGCAGCTGAGTATAGTTAACACAAATGTGTTTGCTATTAAATCAATTGCCCTCTCCCCCCAAAAAAGAAATCTTAAATTATTTCCATTTTAAAGTCATCTGAAATTATAAAAATAAAAAAGTCATCTACTAACAAGTTTTTATTTAACTTAATTAAATCTGAAGACACAGGACAGTTCATTTTCTTTATTGTTTTCCACTGAGTTGGGTTTTTAAAAGATCTCTGTTTTCTCAGCTTACCACAGTGCGGAGACTACTTTCTGAAAAAGCCACTCACGTGAACACTAGGGATGAAGATGAATATACCCCTCTTCACCGAGCAGCCTATAGCGGACACTTAGATATTGTCCGCGAGCTAGTCGCGCAAGGGGCAGATGTTCACGCAGTGACTGTGGATGGCTGGACACCCCTGCACAGTGCTTGTAAGTGGAATAATACCAGAGTGGCTTCTTTCTTACTGCAGCATGATGCAGATATCAATGCCCAAACAAAAGGTCTCTTGACCCCCTTGCATCTTGCTGCCGGGAACAGAGACAGCAAAGATACCCTGGAACTCCTCCTGATGAACCGGTATATCAAACCAGGTCTGAAGAACAACTTGGAAGAAACTGCTTTTGATATCGCCAGGAGAACGAGTGTCTATCACTACCTCTTTGAAATTGTAGAAGGCTGTACAAATTCTTCACCTCAGTCCTAATGGTTCTAGTAATTTCCTTAAGTTTCTAAGTCCCAGTGCCTCTTTTGTGTGAGATGTAAAATATTCCCGTAATACAAAGTTGACATCAATGTCTTAACTACAGATATTCAGTGATACTCATTATAATGTTCTTCCAAATGAATTGCCTGACCTTGGTGTCAAAATGTATTTGAAAGTGGTTTGGCTGCATCTTTAGTGATTTCTGTGGAGTTTGTGATTTTTATCAGAAGTAATTTTAACTTACGTATACTTAAAAACTTGACACGGGTAATACAGAAACTAAAGGTATTTTTGGTGCTGATCCAAGAGAAATGTATTTTTTAAATATCTTATATCTTGGATCTTTGTTGAGTATTTAGTAAACTGACATGTATTTTTATAAAGATAACTTAGAATTTAAATATACTGGTACAGCTCAACTGTCTTCTCTACATTATCATAGTGTGTCACTTTCATTCCAAACCAGAAGAACTAACATATTAGTGAATTGAGTCTTTATAAGTTAAGAAATACATATTGAAAATCTTAGATTTTTTTTTTTTTTAAGAATTTAGGCCATTTTCAGGAAAGCAGTTTAGCTAGGTGTTTAGTCCATGGATGTTATATACTGCCTTCCCTACCACACTTGACACAATCTTCTGAACTATTCTACCTCACCCTGGTCAACCAGCATGATCCTTATTCTTATGGTGAGTCAATATGACCTTGTAAACATTCACACAACTGTATGTTGGTCCAGGAGAATGTAACCTACCTGCTGTCCCCAACTCATTTTAACTGCCTATTCCTGCTGAGTTGGGTACTGCTCACGTAGACTCTTGAGTTCCAGGAAATGTTGGTTTTATACAAACCGATATGAAGGCAAAGTGACAAGGAGTAAGGAATTCTAAGAGCAAGGGAATAGTTATTATGTGGGGACTGGACCACCATGTGGCTTAGGCATTCTTTTAAAACTATAGTGTGGATAGTGACCAAAAGGATAAATACAAATATTCAAGAAAAATAAAGTACAAGTTTTAACAAAAAAGGCATGAATTCTTTTTATTTAATCTATATATAGGTGGATATGTATTTGGTGGATCTTTGGTGTATTTATTCAAACAATGTACATTTATTTAATATCTACTCACAGTTTTCCGTTGACTTCCTCACCCCTCCGTGACTATTCTCAAAAGTCTTCTCATTACTAAACTAATATTCCAGGGAAGGAAATGCAACCAGTTGCCCTTTCCTTCAATGTATTTTTTAAATGTCTACCAGAATTTTCTCTTTTCAGCCAGTCCATGTGACTCAATCAGACTAAATAATGTGATTTGACAAAACATATAAGGCAATAATTTGTTGAGACCAAAATTTGATCACCTCAAAAAAGTTAAAGATGATAAATGAGCTGAATCATTGTAACAAACAGAATCTCAAAAGTTAGGAGAACCTCGGTTGTTTTGGGATGTGACTAGGGACATGCCTCAATTTGAAAGTGTCAGTATCTCAGAAACAGTTTTGTCAGAAGGTGATCAGCTGCTTTTTGCTTCAGCTGGCCCAAGTAAGAAAAATCAAGTGACAAGTCCAGCTGACAGAGAGTGACAGTGGGGGAAGACCCTTTCTGTCACTAGATGCTGAAGAAGGCTGCCTGGTTACCTGACAATTACAGAGCCTTTGACTCCATTCTTCCTTGGGAATGGATTGCATCCATGATTTTATGTGAACTATCCCCGTCTAAGTTTGGGGCCAGAGAAGCCTCCTTTTTTCTGGTATGCAGTTGACATGTGACTGCCCTTCTTCCCAGACCCCACACTCACAAATGCCAGAGAACAAACTGCATGTAAGAGAAGTCCCTTCTGAAGGGCAAGTTTATATTGTTTGCTTCCTTTATACTTTCCTTAGCATTTACTAGACAACTCTGTCCACACAAGCCATTCACTAACAGTGCTTTTGACTGTATTACATGCCTGTGTGCACAGACTGACTAGCTCAGTTTATGAGCATATTTTTCTCTAATCTTAGAAAGTTTATCCAAAAGCTTTTTTAAAAAATCTGTTTTTTTATGACTAAGAGCTTAATTTTGATTAACTTGTATGCTTGAAGAAGATATGAATTTTGTTATTGTTCAAGGGAAACATAATTCATAGGCCCACAATGAAACTAGTTGACTTTACCTTTATAAATCTCAAATGCATTTCTCCAAGGAGCCTCAGGCTGACAACCTACCACAGTGATGGCATTTAGAGTCCTTACACTAGAGATGTTCATTCACGTTTATTTGTTGGCATTGCTTATGGCATTCACTAGTGTGCTAGAAGATGGTGACCAAAAGTCAGTGGAAGCATGGCAGGATGGCTAAGAGGAACGTTAGACTTTCAGTTAGACAATCCTGGGTTAAATCCTGATTGCTATCCATATGTGTCTTTAGGCAACTAACCTTGGTCTGTTCACCTATAAAATGGGGAATTTTTTTTCTTTTTTCTTTTTCTTTTTCTTTTTTTTTTCAATGTTGCAAGGAATAAATGAGATAGAATGTGGATAAAGCACCTACTACATGTTCTGTTCTCTTAAAGCAGAATTGAGTGACGTCTTTCCTTGGCACTTCAAGCACATATACCATTCCTGTTTTAGGTGTTTGATCCTTGAAGACTAAATATGTAGCTCTCCCATTACATTCCTATAGTTCTCTCTCCCACCACTTTCGGTAAGACTTGAAGCACAGAGCTTCTTTCAAGAATCCCAGCAACTATACTCCTAGAAAACATGCCTACTCTATTTTCAAAGGTCTATACCAGGTATAAAAGGTCTCACTTCAAAAGAAGAAAAACCTCAAGGAACATGCAAAACAAAGCAAAAGAATTTCAGCAAATAATTGTAAGGGCTAGAGGGAAATGAGATTCTGAAGGAGAATGTATTTACAGAGCTGCTCCAGGGCCTTGAATGGCTTACTGCTTATTCTATGTGCATCTTTCTGATGCCTAGTAAATGAGTTGCTCTTTAAATTCTTACCTAGTTTTTTCCCATTTTTCAAGATGACGTTGTTGTTAGGTACTACTGAGTGTGGTCTGGTTCACAGAGACCCTATGTACCATAGTATGAAACACTCCCTGACACTGTACCACGCCCACAATCTGTGTTTGAGCCATCGTTCTAGCCTCTGTTTCTTCTCATTTTGAGTTGTGCCACATCAGCACAACTCCCAGGGCCTTTATTCCATTCCCATTATTAAGATCCACTCTACTTTGAGGAGGCAACTCTTCCCACGTCGTTTTTTGAATGCTTTTCAGCCCGGGGGGGTCATTTTCTGGCATTATATTTGACAGTGCTTCTCTGCTATTCACAGGGTTTTCAAAGGCTAATTGTTTCAGGAATGGGCTGCCAAGTCCTCCATAGTCTCTCTTAATCTAGAGGCTCATCTGGAATCTGACCACCGTGGGCGACCATGCTGGTTTCTGAAATACCAGAGGCATAGCTTTCAGCATCACAGCAACACATAAGCCCCCATAGCACCACAAGCTGACATATATGGTTTTTGTTTTTTTTTTCCAAGATGCATTTCTTATTAATATGGAGCAAAAGGAAAAGAAACACAAAAACATTTATTTCTGGTTCATCATTTTATCCATTCAAAACTCAGATGCATCTAATAGTCCTCACACTGAATTTAATGGCATGGCCCAACCCTCTAGTGAATCTCACCCCGAGATTTGTAGGCCAGAAAATCAACTTAATGAAAGAAATAGCTTCTACACTTGAAAACCAAACTACTACCCAATATGTTTCTTTATCTCCTTTGTATTACAGCATTTCATTTCTACCAGATGTATGTTGTTGTTGCAAGGTGCTGTTGAGTCAGGTCCAACTTAAAGCTATCCTATGTACAACAGAACAAAACACTCCTGACACTGTGTCAAGCACACAATCTTTTTTATGTTCAAACCCACTATTGTAGTCCCTGTGTCAATCCATCTAGTTGAGAATCTTCCTTTTTTCCTTGACCTGCTGCTCTCCCAAACATGATGTCTTTCTCCAGGGATTGGTCCTTCCTGACAATGAGTCCAAAATACACAAGACATAGTCCAGCCATCCTTGTTTCCGAGGAGCACTCTAGTTGCACTTCTAGCACAGATATGTTGTTTCTTTCGGCAGTCCAAGGTATATTCAATATTTGTTTCCAGAACCATAACTCAAAAGCATCAATTCTCCTCTCTCACTTATTCAATGTCCAGCTTTCATAAGCATATGGTGCAACTGAAAATATGGCATGAGTCAAGCACATGTTGGTCTTCAATGTAACATCTTTGCTTTCCAACACTTTAAAGAGGTCTTTTGCAACAGTTCTCCCCAATGTAAGGCATCTTTTAATTTCTTGACTCCTGCTTTCATGGGTGTTGACTGTAGAACCAGATAAAGCAAAATCTTAGACAACCTCAATCTTTTCTCTATTTACCATGAATTTGCTTACTGACCCAACAGTAGGGATTTTTGTTTTCTTATTCTTGAGGTACAATCCATACTAAAGGCTGTGTTGTTTGATCTTCATCAGTATATGTTTCAAATCCTCTTCATTTTCAGCAAGCAGAGTTGTGTCATCTGCATAACACAGGTTGTTAATGATCTGGGTTGGCAATTATTTATTTTCAGGGCTTGCAGTATATCTTTCCATCCTTTCCTAGAACCTAGGGTTTGTGCTGAGAGATCTGATGTAATTCGGATGGGTTTTCCTTTGTAAGTGAATGGGCATCTTTCTCTTGCAGCTTTTAATATTGTTTGTTCTGTGATCTTAGCATTTTAATTATGTGTCGTGGGAAGGTTTTTTTCTGGTCATGTCTGTTTGGAGCTCTAAGTGCCTCTTGTGGTTTGATGTCCATTTCTTTCCCTAACTTTGGGAAATGTTCTGCTACCACTTCACTGCATAAGTTTTCTATGCCTTTAGTTTTTAATCTCCACTCCTTCTCCCACCTATGAATTCTTAGGTTTGGTTTCTGGATACTGTCCCAAAGTTCTTGAAAATTGGGGTCATGTTCTTTTATTTTATTTTTCTTTTTTGATATCTGAATGTAGTACTTCCTCAACCTTATTTTCTATCCCTAATATTCAATCATCTGTATAACCTAGTCTGTTGGTGATACTAGTCTATTGGTCCACTGTGTTTTTTAGTTGGTTTATTAAGTTTTTCATTTGTAACATTCTCCTTTTTTCCCCCTCAAAATCTCAATTTCCTTGCTGAATTTCTTATCCATTTTGCTAACTTTTTCTTCTACATTGTTGATTTTCTGACCTAGGTCCTGTATTGATTTCCTTGTTTCGTTCATTTGCATGTTTATGTCCTCTTTGAAGTCACTGATCATTTGTAGAAGTAAACTTTTAAATTCTTTGTCTGACATTTCAACTGTTTCACTATCTTTGGATTCAGGGGTTAGGAGTCATGGTCTTTTGGAGGCAATACATTGCCTTGCTTTTTATATTTCTTGTGTTTCTGATTTGTGATTTTTGTATCTGTGGTGGATATCACTTTCTGCTTTATTTGGGGGTCTTCTTAGCAGTTTTCTCTTGAGATCACAGTCTCCAGTGTCACTCCCAGAGAGGAAAACGTACCATTATAACAGGCGTAAGACCCAACCAAACCAGAAATAGAAACATAATTAAGAATCACTTAATGCCAGCTGCAGCACCACCAATACTCATAGAACAGAGAATGGCAATAATAATATTGAGTGATCTATGAGGTTACAAAATACTTAGGGTGAAGGTGTAAATAGTATTTGCTGAAGTAAGAAGGGGCACAGAGAAAAGGGAGGCAGGAGAACAACTCAAGGGTGAAGTAAAAGGAAAAAGAAGACCTAGAAAAGGATGTAAGAAGAGGAAGGAAAAAGAGCTAGTGATAAAAAGAAATGATTGCATGATAAATAAAAAGATATATAAACAGAATTAGGTAAACATAAGCAGTAGTAAACCTGAAAGAGTTATAGTATAGTAAATAGAGAAAAAGGCAGGCAGGTGGAAAAAGAAAAATAATAAGAAAAGAGATAAAAATTACATTAGAAAAAAAGGAAGTGAGGAAATGAAAATTAACAATGAAAAGATGGCAAAACAAACAGACATAAACTTGCTCCCTGTGTCTCTGGGAGCTGAAGCAGGAGGAACTTGAGCCCCAGGCCAGAGGCACCCTGTGCAACTCACTGTGATCCTGTCTCCAAGCAAAAATAGGAAAAGGCTGAGGATACTACACTGTGGCACTTTAATTACCCCTGCACAGCGGGAAGAGGGGAAAATGATTAAACAAAAAAAGAAAGAAAAAAAAGTACTAAAAGAGCTCCTTTCTCTGGCCTCTAATGTTGGAGTCTGTGAGGTGGAGGTAGCGGTCAGTTAAGGATGGAGTCTTTTTATCTGACGAAGGCTCAGAGTTGACAGTCTCTGTAGCTACCCTCAGAAGATGTAATGTCTCCTTTCCCCAGTGCGTAGGGCTTGTTTCTGAGCAACTTTCCCAAGCCTCGTGCAGCCTGAACCTCTCAGCACGTCAGTGTCCTATCTCCTTTCTCACTGCAACTGCCTGCTCTAAGTATGTAGCACGCTGGGGCTGTGGCAGGACACCCCAGGCTCTCTACAGATGATAATTCTTTGTTTTCAGGCCCCCCTGGGTAGCTCAGGTTCACACAATATGTTCCTTCTCAGGATGGCACCAGGTAAAAGCTCTCCAAGACATGGAGTATGAGAAAGAGTCACTTCCCCAGTGCTGAACCTCTCAGTCAGGGAGAGCCACTGTCTCAGCATTCCCTGGAAGAATTCAAGGGCTTCAAGGACTGTGGGCTTGGTCTGAAGGACTGCTAGTTTGACAGCCAGGGCTGTCTGGCTTACCTCTTTGAATGAGGACTTCGTTTCCCCTCCCACTCCAGAACCCATGGCATGAGATGTGTCTCCATCAGTCATTCTCCCTGGTCAACTCTGTTCTGGTACCTGGGACCACCCAATAGTCTCCTTTGTGGTTTCTGTGCTTCTCCAGACCTTTCTATGGAAAAGATTCCATTCCTTCCTATTCTAAGTCCTTTGTTTTACCATGTCACACAGAGGCTGCCTTCAATCCGCTATCTTAAATCAGAAGTCAACAGGTTATTAATGAGTCTTCCTCCTATCCTCATGCCACGTTCTACTTCAGAAAGTCCAGCTTCTTGGATCATTTGCTCAGCATAGAGATTGAAGAGGTATGGTGAAAGGATGCAGCCTTGGTGTCCACCTTTCCTGGCTTTAAACCAAGCACTGTATCCTTGTTCTGTTCAAACAAATGCTTCTTGGTCCATGTACAGATTTTTCATGAGTACAATTAAGTGCTATGGTATTCCCATTCTTTACAATGTTATCCATGATTTATTATGATCCACATAGTCACATGCCTTTGCATAGTATATAAAACACAGACAGATATCTTTCTGGTATTCTCTGCTTTCAGCTAATATCTGTCTGCCATCAGCAGTGATGTCCCTGGTTCTGCACCCTCTTCTGAATCTGGCTTGATATTCTGTCAGTTCCCTGTCTATACACTGCTGCAGTCAATTGTGAATGATCTTTAGCAAATTTTAACTTGCATGTGATATTAATGAGATTGGTCAATAATTTCTGCATTCGGTTGGATCCCCCTTTTTGAGAATAGGCACCAATATGGATCTCTTCCAGTCAGTTGGCCAGGTAACTGCTTTCAAATCTTGGTATAAACAAGTGAGCACCTCCAGTGCTGCATGTGTTGAAACATGTTTATTGGTATTCCATCAATCCCTGGAGCTTTGTTTCACCAATTCCTTCAAGGCAGCTTCCACTTCTTCCTTCAGAACCATTGGTTCCTGATCATATGCAACTCTTGAAATGGCTGGTCATCCACCAATTCTTTTTGATATAATGACTCTTTGTATTCCTTCCATCTTGTTTTGGTGTTCCCTGTGTCATTTAATATTTTCCCCTGTAGAATCCTTCACTATTGCCACTCAAGGCTTGAATTTTTCCTTCAATTCTTTAAGCTTGAAAAAAAGTGTATTCTTCCCTTTTGGTTTTCTGTCTTCAGCTCTTTGCACATGTCATTATAATATTTTTGTCTTTTTGAGCTGCCCTTTGAAATCTCTGTTTAATTCTTTAACTTCATCATGTCTTCCTTTTACCTTAGCTACTCATGTGCAATGGCCAGTTTCAGAGTCTCTTTTGACATGCAATTTGGTCTTTTCTTCATTTCCTTTCTTTTTAATAACCTTTTGTTTTTCATTGATGTCATGCCACAACTCATCTGGTCTTCTATCATTAGTGTCTAATGCATCAAATCTGTTCTTGAGATGGTCCCTGAGCTCAGTGGTATGATACTTGAAAATTAGGAAAACATTGGAGAATTAATTTGAGTTTAGAAAGGGCACTGTCTCATTAAGCAGTCATTGAAGATCCACTTTCACATTCAGCTACCTTAATCAAAGCAAATTCCAAATCCTAATAATGCATGAAGAAAATGTGTACTGATTGCTAATATAATAATGCATGAAGAAAATATGTACTGATTGCAGAGGCAAAGTCTAGGAGCAAGACATAGCTGTGCTGTGACAGTCATATAAAGACCTGAGGTAAGAATCAGATGCTTTGAGGCATGTACCAGAAAAAAAGCACTAGGATTCAGACTTCTTTCATGTGCTTTTTCATAGTTCTTATTTGAAATTTAAAGATACGCAAACCTTATAAAGAGAATCATGAGCTAGAACAAGATATTAGTATCCTTTCATTCTTCCTTTCGATTTTAGTCTGCACCTTGGGGAATCAGGCATTTTGAAATCCATATAGAAAGGTAACTCGGTGTCAGGTTTTTTCAAACTCCACACTACTGACAGTTGAAGGCAAATAATTCTTTTGCATGGACGCATGGTATATATTATAGGATGTTTAGCAGCATCCCTGAACTCTACTCACTAGATACCTACAGCACTTCTCAGCTCCTCATCCCCAGCTGTGACAACCAAAAGTGTCTTCAGACATTGCTAAATATCCCCTGCTATATGCCATCAAAAATCTTAGCTGGATGTGGTGGTGCATGCTTGTAATCCCAGCGACATGGAAGGTGGAGGCAGGGGGATCGCAAGTTTGAGGACATGGGCAGCTTGTGTAACTTAGTGAGACCCTGTCTCAAAATAAAAAAATAAAAAGTGTTCTGGGGGTGCAGATTGTTGGTAGAGTGCTTGCAAAATATGAGCCAAAGCCCTGGGTTCAGGCCCCAGTACCACAAAATAAATTAATAAATAAATACAATCTTAAGGCAGACAATTTCATAATTTTCACAGGCACATAGTTGCTTTTGTTAGTACGTATAATAGTGGGAATATAAAATGTTCCCCAGAGGTCGTGTGTTTTCAATGTTTGCTCTTCAGCTAGTGGTGCTATCCTGGGAGATTATGGAAGTTCAGGGGGTGGGACCTAGCTTTGTGGAAGTAGGTCACTGGAGGCTGGCCTTTGGAGCTCTCTATTGGGACCATAATTCTGGCCATTGTCCTTATCCACCAGCACATGAAACCATCTGCTACAGGGCCTGCTGCCTGCCACTGCTGCACCTGCCCTGCCATTATGGACTGTGATCCTGTGATCTTTAACTATAAGCCCCCAATACATCTTTTCTCCCACAGGTTTGTTTCCATGAGTTTCTCTGCCACAGTGATGAAGCCACTGATTAATACAGTGTTGCAAGTAATTTTAGTTAAGGCATGTTTTTCTTAGATTTTGTCAGGGATTCTGAATAGTCATCAGTGTATGTTTTAGAGGCATGTGCCACTACATCAAGCATCATTAAGTTGAATTTTAAAGGTAGGCATCCAAAAATGACTAATTTTATCCCTTTGTTATTTCCTATAGGAAGCAGAAGTACATTATATATCCTTCCCCAATTATAGAGGATATATTTTCATGGGGGAATTCAGGGTCCTGTGAATAAAAAAAGAAAGAAAGAAAGAAAGAAAAAGAAAGAGCGAGCGCGTGCAAAATAAAAAAAGAAAGAAAGAAAGAAAGAAAAAGAAAGAGCGAGCGCGTGCGCGCGCTAGCAAGCTAGCAAGCTAGCTAGGTTGATTTACCAACTCACTGGAATTTTTAAATCCCAAACAAGGTTTTTGTAAGAATCAGTTTCTCTACTAAGTGGTAGGATAAGAAATAAAATAGTTGCTCTCAAATTTAGACCACTTGGCAACATTTAATAAATTTTAAAAGATAGCTAGTTACTATATAAGAAGGATTTGGTTGGGTTTTAAAATAATTTAGATCAGTACTGTTAGAATCTAGAATAAGGTACCAAACTGTTATTGCATCTATTCCCTAAAGAAATAACAATAGCATTAAACATCCAATTGCTTATTCAATTATTCAAAAACTAAGCAGATAAACTGAGATGATCTCTTAAGACCTGTTCTAAATCTATAGAATTAAATACATAATGTAAAACATAATCCACCTAGGTTTTCACTAAAATACCATTAAATAATATCCAGTAACATTAATTTTGACAATAACTTTTTATTTCTTTAAGACTTTATATTTTTACATTGAATATATTTATAAAAGCTTTTACAAGACTTTGTCTTAGGTTTTACCTCCACCTAGTGGACATTTTGGTCTTTTTTATTTAATTGAAATGATAAAAGGTTAAGTCAACCACTCTATATATTATTGTTCATTTTTAGTTTTGTGAAATAAAAAAAGGAGACTACATTTCAGAGATAAAAAAAATACTTCATTCTTATTTTTATCAATAATTTATTCCCAAGATAATATGAAGTGGTATATAACTGAAGACAGATATAAGATAATAGGAAATAAAAAATTCAAATCCATTGTTGTTGTTGTTGAGTCGGTATCCGACTCATAGCGACCTTCATAGGGTTTTCAATGGCTGACTGTTTCAGGATTGCCTTGGAAGTGGATTGCCAGGTCCTTCTCCCAGTTTTGGCTGGGAATCGAACTCGGGACCTCAGAGACTGCAGCGCAGCGCTCTACCAACTGAGCTAAACCCCGGCCCTCAAATCCATTAGAAGAAGGAAATAAAGCATCTAAATTAATATATTTATTGCAATTGACAACTTTTCTCCAAGTTTTTGACACTGGAGAAAAGAGGGAAACAATTTTATGATTTGTGATTATTATTATTATTGCTATTATTGTAGTACTGGGGAGCTGAACCCAGGGCCTCATGCAAAATTTGCAATCAGTCTAACACTAAGCTGTGCCCACAGTCCATTTTTAATTTTTTATCTTGATGCACAGTCTTTCTAAGTTACTCAGGCTGCCTCTGGCCTCCAACTGGCAATCCTCCTGCCTCAGCCTCCTGAGTCACAGGGATACAGGCATGCGCCGCAGTACCTGGCTTGATTCTTTATTATTCGATCAAATAAAGCATTAGTTTTTCAGACTAATTTATTTTTTCTAACTAAAATATTTTAAATTATTATAATCTATAGATGTATGCCTGCAGCCATACCACTGTGGCATCCTATCCCGTCAGATCTTGAAAGCTAAGCAGGGTTGGGCCTGGTTAATACTTGGATGGGAGTCCATGGGGGAACACCAGGTGCTGTAGGCTTATGAGAAAGACCTGGCAACCCACTCCCCCCAAAAATCAATCAGCCACTGAAAACCCTATGAATAGCAGAGAAGCATGACAATAGTGCTTTGTCTGTTGTATATAGGGTTGCTATGAGTCAGACACTGACTAGAAGGCACCTAACAACAACAACAACAACAACTAGATGTATACCCCACATACAGTAAAACCCAGAAATCTTGGTGAATTATACAAGGTGAACATACTCATATAACTGCCACCCAGATCAAGATATGGAACATGATTAGTACCCCAAAGCCTACTTTGTGCTCCCCCTCAGTATTCCCTCAAAGGAAAGTACTATGCTAGTTTCTATTACCATTTTTTGCCTACCTAAATGGAATCATTTACTATTACATTTGCGTGCTTGGCTTCTTTCACTAAATGTCACATCTGTGAAATTCATCCATGTTTCTACATGTTTTAGAAGGAGTTTATCTTTTTTGTTGCTATATTGTTATAAAAACAAAAATTTATGGATACATTTTATTTTTTATCCTTTTATATACCTTTGAATTGTTCACAGTTTGAGGCTCTTATGAATAGAGTTGCTAGGAACATTCTAGTACTATACATGGTTTTGCTGCACACATTATACATTTTAGTATATACCTAGTATTAGGATTGTGGGGCCAGAGGATATGTCTATATTCAGCTTTAATAAATACTGCCAAAACAGTTCTTCAAAATGGTCATACCAATGACTATATACTCTTTGGTTGGTTTGTTTTCCTAAAACAAGATCTTTATATGTTGCCCAGGCTAATCTCTGACTGATGGGCTCAAAGATCCTCCTGCCTCAGCCTCCCAGCATCCAGGATTGCAGTCCAGTGCCACCATACTTAGATCAATTCACACTCTTATGAGAGCATAAATTGCTCTATCCCTTCCATCCTTTGTTACTGCCATGTTTGCTGTTTCTTGTTTAACAGCTATTGTAGTAGTAATATTTCACTTCTACATTCAGTTGCATTATCTTGATAATGATGTGAAATAATTTTATATGCTGATTGGGTATTTGGATTTCCTCTTTTTTTTTTTTTTTTTTTTTTTTTTCTGGGG
>VMDO01017786.1:0-43988 GCA_007922755.1 Pedetes capensis
TATTAGCTCTCATTCTTTTGTAAACTAGACTCTAGTTGAGTTTATTTAGTTGTCTGATACATAATTCCTACTTATATAGAATATATGTTGTCTTAACAACCATACCTTCCTGTTCTCTTCAAAAACCTACTATGAAGCTTCCTATTCATAATGCAGCTAAATGAGAACTCATTAACAAATATAAGTAAATATATAACTAGATATAGTAGATTAATATAATTTCTAAATAAACTCGGGATCAGAAGTAAATTTAATATGAAAATTAACATATTTTTATAAAACTGACAATTTAAAAATACTTATCTGACATGTGGGATGCTGTTAAAGTAGCAAAATACCAGGTAAGCAGATAATATATTCAGAAAAAAAGATAAGGGGCATATATCTATAAGCAAAGTTGGACCAAGAAATTCTAAAAAATAGACACAATACATTTTCTGTAGAAAAATAGTTTGCCAAGAACAAATAAAAAACCTGAAAGTAACCATTGAATAAATTGAACCAGAAGTTTAAAATGTTCCTCCCCAAAAAAACAATGTTGACTGAGAACAGAAAGATTTATTAGAGTGCTACCAAAGAACAAATAATTTCTGTCTTACACGAACTGTTCCAGAAAATAGAAAATAAGGCAATTACCCACAGCTATTTCATGAAGGTAATATAAAACTGATACTAAAACCAGTGCAGAAAAAGAAGAAAATTAAATGCTATGAAACTGCTAACAATTCACCAAAATTGCTCTTTCCTTTTTTTTTTTTTTTTTGGAAATTTTTAATGTACATCATAATGTGATTCATTTTGACATGCTTTTCATTGTGACAATTTTCCTATATGCAATTTGATAAACATTATTCATATAGGTTACCCCTTACTCTCCCCTATGCTTCCCCCCTCCCCCCTTCCCATCTAAGTTTCCCATCCAAGTCTTCTCTATCTTTTACTATGTAGTATTTTTCTATATGTCCTTGGGTTCCAGTTCTGTTTAAGATGGAAACTTTTCCTGTAGTGGTCTTTGTTTTTATCTTGTTAGAACAATTACATGCGATTTCTAGTCCATTTATATTGACATCATTCTTATCTTCCCTCCCCCCCTTTTATTATGATCTGACCTTTGAGTAGGATTTTTTCCTTCTTGTAATTTTGAATCAGCTCCCTCATATTAGTGAGAACATGTATTGTTTCTCTTTCTGAGCATCCAAATTATCAGAATTGAACACGGCTAAAGAATCCTTCTCTTCAAGACTGGATGAATCAGAGCAAAGGATCTCTGAGGCAGAAGATGACATAAACGAGCTGAAGCACAAGCAATTAGAAATGGAGTCAATGATAAAAGTTTTTAAAAAAGATTTCCAAGAGAACTCAGATAGAGTGAAAAAAAGAAATATAAGAATTATGGGTATTCCTGAATGAGAAGAAAGAATCACTGGAGGCCTTCACAACCTAGTAAATGATATCCTCAAGGAAAATTTTCCAAAGATAGCAAAGGAAATGGATACATACACCACTGAGACTTTCAGGACTCCCATGAAGGCTGACTTAAATAGATCATCCTCGAGACACGTCGTGGCTCGATTTCTATCGTTAGAGACCAGAGACTCCATCCTGCAAGCAGCAAGACAGAAGCCCCTTATTACTTATAAAAAACAGCCAATAAAAATTACTGCAGACTTTTCCATATCAACATTGAAAGCTAGAAAGGAATGGTCACAGGTGATTCAAATATTAAGAAAAAATAATCTCCAGCCTAGACTAATATATCCAGCAAAATTATCATTGATAATAGATGAGGAATATAAGACATTTAATGACATTGAAGCTTTTAAATGATATGCAACCACCAAACCAGCACTGGAGAGGATAATAAATCAATTAGCACATCCAGGAGAGTTAAGACAACCCTACAAAGGAAATCAAAGAACCGGTTAACTGAGATGAGTCCAACACAAGAAAGGTCCAAAGCAAACATGAATCATAAATCAGTAACAGGTAATGATTGGATAAATGACAATAAATGCTCCTCAATAATCTCTATTAATGTAAATGGTCTTAGCTCTTTCCTTTTTTTAAGTTTGTGACCAGATAGTATCATCTAAATGCTTTGTAGTCAGGTGTGGGTTTATAACAATGTTCTATGTTGTATAATACATATACGTAGAAATGATTTGTGTCATTGACAATATAGAACATAAAAAATTCCAACTATTGTCCATCATGCTCTTTTCTTTTATGACTGATTTTAATGGTACCCATTAGAGCCACCATAGAAAAAATAAATTCAAGATGGCAGAACCCCAGCCAGGGTCCCTGAAAGACTATGTGTCACAGATAAAATGGTAACATTTCATATAATTGACAAAGGATTAGTTTCTAGAGTATGTTAACAACACCTGCAAATGAATAATAATAATAAAAATCTCCCATTAAGGAAAAAAAAGGCAAAGGAAACTGATAAGACAACTCAATTGAACCAGAAAACTAAATGGCCAATACACAAATGACAAAATGCTCAATCTCACTAGTAATTACTCAAATCCAAGCAATATCACAGTGAAATACTCTTGTACAGCCTTCAAATTAGTACCAAAATTTATATCTAACCATAACAAGTGTTGTTGAGAATAAGAAGCACAAGAACTCTTTTCTTTCACTCATTAATAATAGAAGCATAAACTAGAGAAATACCCAGTAAAGTTCCAAATGTACATTTCTTATAGTCCAGTAATTTTGTTCTTTGCTATATAGTCTAGAAAATAATTACACATATATACAAGGAGAAATGAACAAGAATAATTGCAGAGTTTGTATCTTTGCAAAACAAGCAAAATGTAGAACAAACAAATGTTCATTAGCAAGAAAGGGGCTAAATTAGTCATACTATTGTAAGAAAAATTTTCTAGGGCAATATGTATCAATGGATAATTCTCACAAACAGTATGTTAAAGGAAACAAAACAAGTAGTAGAAGCATTACAGACAAGATTTACAGGCTGAGGATGTAGTGAAGTGGTAGAATGCTAGCCTAGCATGCCTAAGGCCCTGGGTTCAATCCCCAGCACCACAGGAAAAAAACAGAAAAAGATATGACTTGCATAATGTTCAAAAGTAGGCAAATCAGTTATTCTTTGTGAATACTTATATATGAATTACATATACAAAGGTATGTATAATGGTAAATACTAAATTCAGGATACTAGTTGCTTCTAAGAAGGGAGAGGAGGTAACAGATGACTTCAATTCTGTCTGTAATGTTGAATTTCTTTAAAAAGTATGTAAAGGATTTGATGTAAGTGGAACAAAATGTTCAGATTTGACAGGGCTGAATCATGCATGAATTGACTGACCAATGAAAATGTTGCAACCAGAGGCTTGCAGGAATCTAACCCTATATTTCCTCTATGAATAATAATTCAGTGTTCACTAGTTCGGTGTTGGTAACCCGATAGACCGGAACTCCCATGAATAATGAAAATCAACTATATTTAATTTAAAATATTATAACTGCCAAGAAAGGTGCAGGCTATGGCAACTCCTTGATAAGTTTGAAAAAATATGAAAGATGCAAAGACTGCAAAGAGGATTCTGGAAAAATGATGGAATGAGAAACACCAGGACCTATTTCCCTATCTGGCCAACAAGAACAGTGGCAGAATCCCTCAGATGTAACTATTTTTGAAGCTCTGTAGTATAATGAAAGCCTGTGGAAAGTGTGGATGGTAAAATCGCATTTTAATTTCTGCAAATTTCAGCTCTTAACACAGTAGTAGTCATCCATCCTCTACCTTGAACCCATGGCAGGCCCGAGTATACATGTACCTGGAGCAGCTTGTAAATAGCACACAGGAACCAAGATGGGCCAAAAGCACAATGTTCTTCAAATATTAAGTATGTGTGCTCCAATTTCTTATTTCCATTTCTGATCACAGAGGAACAAAGAGACAGATGGCCCTTATATTTCACTTCTCCCATTGTTGCAGTCCTCTCTCTCTCCAACTGAGATAACCTCAGGGGCTTGTGGCACTTTCTCTTCTTCTTCACTTTGCTCCTTTTCCCTTTGGGGAAGCAGACATTAAATACTAGATCATTGAAAACCAAATATGTATATATATATGTATATATGTATATGTATATACATATACATATATATACATATGTATACATATACATATATGTATATGTATATGTATACATATGTATATGTATATGTATACATATGTATATGTATATGTATACATATGTATATGTATACATATGTATATGTATACGTATACATATACATATATGTATACATATATATACATATATATACATACATATATATACATATATATTTGGTTTACATATACATATACATATGTGTATACATATACATATATGCATATATATACATATTTATACATAATGTACATATATATACATATATACATATATATATATATAAAGGGCTGGGATTTAGCTCAGCGGGTAGAGTGCTGTGCTGCAGTCTCTGAGGCCCCAAGTTCAATTCCCAGCACCGCAAAAATGGGAGAAGGGCCTGGCAATCCACTCCCAAGGCAATGCCGAAACAGTCAGCCATTGAAAACCCTATGAGGGTCTCTATGAGTCGGATACCCACTCAACAGCACCTAACAACAACATATATATATATATATATATATATATGGGGCTGGGATTTAGCTCAGTTGGTAGAGCACTGTGCTGCAGTCTCTGAGGTCCCGAGTTCAATTCCCAGCACCACAAAAATGGGAGGAGGACCTGGCAATCCACTCCCAAGGCAATGCCAAAACAGTCAGCCATTGAAAACCCTATGAGGGTCGCTATGAGTCAGATACTGACTTGACAGCACCTAACAACAACAGCTATATATATATGAAAAATTAGAAAGTAACCATGCATGACCAGAGAAAGATGGAGGCTCAGAAAATATCTGAGACTTTATACTTCATTCTGATCCTTGCCTGGGGAAGGAAGAGAATCTGATTTCCAGAGTTAAAACATTATCAAATTCAAATCACAAGGTATACAGGGAAGTAGGATAGGATGGTTTTACCAAAGCAGGGAGGGAAACATACAGAAGCTGTCCCTGAAAAGAACAGATGGGAGATCTGCTAAACAAAGACTTAAAACAGATATCTTAAAGATGTTCAAAGAACTAAAGGAAGATGTTGAAAATGTCAAGAAAATAATGTACAAGCAAAAGGGAAATACCAATAAGGAGACAGAAGACTTAAAAAGAAACCAAAAAGAAATTCTGGAGCAGAAAACTACAATAACTGAAATGAAAAGTTTACTATAGGGATTCAAAGACAGAACTGAGTGGGCAGAACAAATAATCAGCAAACTTGAAGAAAGGACAATGAAAACTGGTATCTGAAAAAAAATATTGAAAAAAGTGAACAGAGCAGAAGGAACTTATGGGATATCATCAACATAACAATGAAGCTCATCTGGGAGTCTCAGAAAGAAGCAGCAGAGAAAGAGGAAAAGGAGAACATTTGAAGAAATAATGGCTGATAATTTCCCAAATTTGATGAAAGATGTGGCTGTAAACTTCAAAGAAGCTCAACAGACTCCAAATAAGATGAACTCAAATGGACCCAAACCAAGGTACATTATAATCAAACTTTCAAAAGACAAAGAGAGAATCTGAAAAGCACCAAGAGATAAGTGACTTGTATTTGTTCTCATGAGGAATCTGTATAGGACGAGGAGGCAGTTGTTCGAACAGAACAAGGAAACACTACCTTAAAGTCAAGAAAGGTGTGTGTCAGAACCATGTCCTTTTACCACAACTCTTCAATCTCTATGCTGAGCAAATAATCTGAGAAGCTGGACTTTATGAAGAAAAACATAGCATCATGATTGGAGGAAGACTCCTTAACAACCTGTGTTATGCAGATGACACAACCGTGTTTGCTGAAAGTGAAGAGGATCTGAAATATTTGCTGATGAAGTTCAAAGAACACAGCCTTCAGTGTGGATTGTACCTCAACACCAACAAAACAAAAATCCTTATGACTTGGTCGGTAATCAATTTCATGATAAATGGAAAAAAGATTGAGATTGTCCAAGATTTGCTTTACTTGGCTCTATAATCAACACCCATAGAAGGAGCAATCAAGAAATCAAAAGACCTCTTGAAAGTATTGAAAAATATGGATGTTACACTGAAGACAAAGGTGTGCCGGACTCATACTATGGTATTTTAAGTCACATCAAATTGTTGTGAAAGCTGGATATTGAATAAGGGGACAGGAGAAGAATTGATGATTTTTAATTGTGGTGCTAGAGATGAATATTGGATATACCATGGACTGCCAAAAGAACCAACAGTTCTGTCCTAGAAGAAGTGCATCCAGAGTACTCCTTGGAAGCAAGGATGGCTAGACTTCATCTCACATATTTTGGACATGTAGTCAGAAGGGACCAATCCCTGGAGAAGGACATCATTTTTGGGACAGTGGCATGTCAATGAAAAAAAGGAAGGCCCTCAATTAGATGGGTTGACACAGTGGCTGCAACAATGGGCTTAAACATAAGTAAGATCATGTGCCTGGCACAGAATTGGAGAGTGTTTTGTTCTGCTGTATATAGGGTAGCTATGAGTTAGACCCAACTTGAAGGCACCTAACAACTACAACAACATATACAAAGTATCTTCAATAAGATTTTTGAAATATTTCTCATCAGAAACTCTGGAGGCCAGAGGTTGTTGTTATTAGGTGCCATCGAGTTGTGTCTGACTCACAGTGATCCTCATTGGGTTTTTAATGGCTGATTGTTTCAGAATTGCTTCAGGAGCAATTCCTTCGCCCATTTTTGCAGTGCTGGGGATTGATCCCAGGGCCTCAGAGAGAGTGTGGAGTAGCACTCTACCAACTGGGCTGAACCCTAGTCCAATAATAAGGAGATGGAAATATTATCTACCTTGATTTGATCATTACACACTGTATAATTGTATCAAATTATCACACTGTGTGCCATAAATTTGTACAATTAGAATAGCAGTCAATAAAACAGGAAAAGCCCAAGAATCCTATATTTAGCAAAACTATCCTTCAAAAGTGGGGGAGAAATTAAGACATTTCCAGGTAAACAAAATCCAAAAGTGCTCATTACAAGAACTATCTTTCAAGAAATGATTAAGGGAGTCTTGTGCGGTAAAATGAAAGGACAATACAAAGTAACTCAAAGCTGTAGAGAGAAGTATAAATTTCAATAAAGATCAACACACAAATAATTACAAAATGTGGTATTATTATAACAATGGTTTAGCAACTCCATGTTTTGTTTTCTACATAATTTAAGAGACTAACACATTTAAAAGGATCAATTTTTGTTTTAGGACACAGTGTATAAAGATGTAATTTTGTGACATTAATAAGACGGATGGGGAAGAAACTACAAACGAGCAGAGTTTCCGTATGTTATTGAAGTTAAGCTGGTATAAATTCAAATTAGAGTGTCAATAACATTAAGGTGCTAAAAGTAAGCTTCATGGTAATCATAAAGAAAAAACTATAGAATATACACAAAAGAAAGTGAAAAGGATATGTAAACATTTCACTATAAAAATCAACTAAGTACAGGAGAAGATAGTAATGTAGGAAATAAGCAACACATAAGAAAATAAGAAGGCATAAATAATACAAATAGCCAAATGACAGAAGTAACTCATTCCCTTTCAGTGATTACTTTATATATAAATGGATTAAACTGTGCAATTGAAAGACAGAGATTGGCCGAATGCATTAAAACACATGGTTCAACTCTATGCTATCTAAAAGAGATTGGCTTTAGATATAAAAACACAAATAGATCGAAAGTGTAAGTATAGAAAAAGACATTCTATGTAGTTTGTAACCAAAAGAAAGTAAGGGTAGCTATACCACTATTATACAAAATGGACTTTACATTTTTAAAAGTTTACAAGATACAAGGAAGAATGTTATATATTATTAAAAGTTTCAATACAGCAAAAGGCATCATAATTATATGTATCAATTCACTGAATAACAGACCATCAAATACATGAAGCAAAAATTGATAGAATTGAAGGAAGAAATTAATAGTTCTACAATAATAGTTGGAGACTTCAATACCTTACTCTCAGTAATGGAGAGAATGACCAGACATTAGATTATAAGGAAATAGAGGACCTAAACACCCTAATAACTGCCTAGATCTAACAGACAAGTAGAGAACACTCTACCCAACAACAATAATATACATATTCTCATCAAGTGCATGGGACATTTTGCAGAATAGATGATATATTAGACCACAAATTATCAACACATTTAAAGTGACGAATAACATACAAAGTATATTCTATTATGACAAGGGGAATGAAGTTAGAAATCAAAACAAGAAGTAAAACTTGAAAGTTCAACAAATTGTTAAAATTAAAAATGCATTCTTACACAATCATTGGATCAAAGTAGAAATTAGAAGATAAATGAGAAAATATTTAGAGAAAAATTAAAACCTAAATAAACCACAACTTACAGGATACAGAAAAAGCAGAGTTCAGAGGAGATTTATGGCTATAAATATTTCTATTAACAAACAAGAAAGATCTGAAATCAACAACTGAATTTTAAAACTTAAGGAAATAGAACAAGAATAAACTTAATTTCAAACCAGAAGAAGGAAAGAAATAATAAATATTATTTTCTTGGCTGCTTCTTTGGAAAGAATCAAAAAGCTGGTTATCTGGAAAGATCAGCAAAATAACAAACCTTTACCTAGATGGACTAAAAAAAAAAAAAAAAAGAAAGAAGTCTCAAATTACTAAAATAAAAAATAAGAGTGGGGTTATTGCTCCATTCTACAGAAATAAAAAGGATTACAAGGAAGTACCATCAACAGTTATATGTCAACAAATTGGATAAAATAGATGAAATGTACATGTTCCTAGAAACATAAAACCTACCAAGACTAAATCCTGAAGGAAAAGAAAATCTGATTAGATCTATAACTAGTAAAGAAATTGAATCAGTAATCAAAAGTCTCCAGACAAAGAAAAATGAAGGACCTAATGGCTTTACTGGTGAATTCTACCAAACATTTAAAAAAGAAATAATACCAATCATTCTCAAATTTTTCCAAAATCCTGATAGAAAGGGAATACTTACTAACTCATTCTGTGAGGCTAGCATTACCCAAACCCAGACAAAGACACTTCAAGGAGAGAAAGCTACAGATCTGTATCTCTTATGTACTTTGACACAAATATCCTTAACATAATATTACCAGAACAAATACAGCAGCATATTAAATGTCTTATGACCACGTGGGATTTATTTCTGGAATGCAAGGATGACTTAACATAAGAAAATCAGTGTAATACACATTAACTCAATTAAGCCAGAAGAACATTTAACAAAATTCAACACCTTTTTAAAATTTAAAGCAACTCAACAAATTAGGAATAAAAGAAAACTGCTTCAGCATTATAAAAGCTAGGTATGAAAAGCCCAGTATAAACATGATGTTGTTGTTAGGTGCCGTCGAGTCGGTATCCGACTCATAGCGACCCTCTGTACAACAGGGGAAACACTATTGTCAGTGCTTCTCTGCTGTTCATAGGGTTTTCAATGGCAGATTGATTTTTGGGAGGGGGTTGCCAGGTCCTTCTCCCAAGCCTACAGCTTCTGGTGTTCCCAGGTGGTCTCCCATCCAGGTACAAACCAGGTCTGACCCTGCTTAGCTTCCGAGATCTGACGGGATCGGATGCCACAGGGCTACAGCTGCAGGCATAAACATGATAGCCAATGGTAAAAGAAAAGACTGAAAGCTGTTACTCTTAATATCAAGAAGAAGACAAGAATGCTTGCTCTCTACTCAACATAGTACTTAAAAGTTCTGACAGCTACTGAACATAATATTGGACATTCCAGCCAGAAAAATTAGGCAAGAAAAATACATCCAAATCCAAATTGGAAAGAAGTACAATTATTCCCATTTACAGATGATATAATTTTTTTTTCTTTCTCTCTTTATTGGTAAATGTTGGTAGGGTACAGCATTGGCTTTTTCCATTATGCAACTATTACATCACTTTTGGCTACACTTTATCAACTTACCAATGATATGATCTCACATATTAAAACCTTAAAGAAGCCAAGTGTGGTGGCTCATGCCTGTAATCCCAGCAACTTGGGAGGCAGAGGCAGGTGGATTGCAGGTTTGAGGCCAGGGGCAGACTGTATAAGTTAGTAAGACCTTGTCTCAAAGTAAAAAGTACAAAAAAAGCTTGGAGTGCAACTCAGTGCTAGAGTGGATGCATAAGTACCTATGTTACCCTGGGTTCAGCTCCCTAGTAACTCAAAAAAAAAAGGAGGGAGAGAGAGAGAGAGAGAGAGAGAGAGGGAGGGAGAGAGAGAGAGAAGAAAGAGGGAAGAAGGAAGGAAGGAAGGAAGGAAGGAAGGAAGGAAGGAAGGAATGCAGGCTGGCTGGTTGGCCAGCCGGCCAGCCGGCCTAAAGAGTCCAAACAAGATAACAAGATAAAAACCTGTTAGAATTAATAAGTGCTTTCATAAAAGTAGTAAGATATAAAGTCAACAAAAATAAATTGCATTTCTGTACACCAAATGAACAAGCTGAAAAGGAAATTGCAAAAACAATTCCATTTATAAAAGTATCAAAAACAATAAAATACTTAGAAATCGACTTACAGGAGGTAAAAGACTTGTACAATGAAAACTACAAAATGTTTCTGAAAGCACTTATAGGAGATATAACTAAATGGAAACACAGTGATGTTTGTTAAATGGAAGACTCAATATTGTTAAGATATCAGTATTAGCCAAAATGATCTGCAGATTGAATGTAATCTCTATCAAAATCCCAATGACATTTTCTAGAAATTAAAAGGCCTATCCTAAAATTCATATAGGATCTTAAAGGACCCTGAATAGCCAAAACAATCTTGAAAATGAACAAAATTGGAGGATATACACTCTCTGATTTCAAAACTTACTGCAAAGCTATAGTAATCAAAACAGCATGGTACTGACAAACAACAACAACAACAACAACAACAAAAAAAAAACACCCCAAAACAGACATATATACCAATGGAATAGAATAGAGAGCCTAGAAATAAACTTTCACATATATGGTCAAATAATTTTTGATGAGGGTGCTAGGACCATTCAAGGAAAAGGGTAGTCTTTTCAACAAATTGTATTAGGAAATGTCCACTTGCAAAAGAATGAAGTTGGATCCTTATTGTATACAATATACAAAAATTAACTCAAAATGGATCGTATACCTAAATGACAGTTAGAAAACCACATATTCCTAGAAAAAATTATGAATTTAGATTAAGTATTAGTTTCTTAAACATGATAACTAAAGCATAAGTGAAATAAGACAAAAATAGAAAAACTGGAATTCATTAGAAATAAAACTTATGACTCAAGAAAATGTAAGAAAACTCCACATAAAAAGCAAAAATATTTGCAAATCATCCATCTAATAATGTAGTATATCTAGAACATATTTCTCATCAATAAAAAGAAAATTATAAAATCCAATTTAAAATGAGCAAATTAAAAAATGAGCATTAGATTTTGAGTAGACATTTTTCAAAATAGAGTACATTAAAAATACTCAATATTGGCTGGGCACAGTAGCTCACACCTGAAATCCCAAGGACTCAAGAGACAGAAGCAGAAGGATCAGAGGTTTGAGGCCAGAGGTGGCTTGCACAATGTAATGAGATCCTGTCTCAAAGTAAAAAATAAAAATGGGTTGGGGATACAGCCCAGTGATACAGTGCTTAGAAAGCATATATGAGGCCATGGGTTCAACCCCCACCAAAAAAAAAGAAAAAAGAAAAAGCTCAATATCATTAGTTATTATGGAGTTTCAGATTAAAACTATGGGATACTGCTTCACACCATTAAAAAGAAACACAGACATTATCAAGTGTGAAAGTGGAGAAATTAGAACCTTCATTATAAAATTGGCAGCCAGTTTGAAAACAAGTTGGCAGTTTCTCGAAATGTTAAATACAGAGGTATTATGTTGCTCATTAATACTATTTCTAGTATATATCCAAGAGAATTGAAAGCATATGTCCATTCATAAACGTGGACACAAATGTTCATAATAGTATTATTCAGAACAGCCTAAAAGTTGGAACAACTCAAATGTCTATAAAGTGATGAATGAATAAACTGTGCTATATCCATATAATGGCTATTATTTACTACAAGAAATGAATGATACATACTACAACATAAATAAGCCTCAAAAAAACATTATACTAAGGGAAAGAGGCCTGCAGCGGTAGCCCTGTGGCATCCGATCCCGTCCAATCCCGTCAGATCTCGGAAGCTAAGCAGGATCAGGCCTGGTTAGTACCTGGATGGGAGACCACCTGGGAACACCAGAAGCTGTAGGCTTGGGAGAAGGACCTGGCAACCCCCTCCCAAAAATCAATGTGCCATTGAAAACCCTATGAACAGCAGAGAAACACTGACAATAGTGTTTCCCCTGTTGTAAGGAGGGTCACTATGAGTCGGATACTGACTTGACGGCACCTAACAACAACAACAACAAGGGAAAAAAGTCAGATATAAAAGTCACACATTAGATGATGTCATTTATATGAAATGTCTAGTTAGGGAGCTCCATAGAGATAGAAAGTAGATTAGTAGGTTCTAGGGACTTGGGGGAGGAAAAAATGAAGAACAAATAGTAGTAGATATTGTTCAAGGCCACACACTCAAAAAGGAAATCTTTAGTTTGTTTTTAAAATGCATATTCTCATACGATGAACAAAGTAGGATGTGTTAAGCTTGAGTGACCATCACAACCAAGATTGTTGTGCTTTTTTCCTTCTTTCCTCCCTCCCTCCCTCCTTCCCTCCCTCCCTCTCCTTCCTTCCTTCCTTCCTTCCTTCCTTCCTTCCTTCCTTCCTTCCTTCCTTCTCTTTCCTCCTTTCTTTCATTTTGAACTTTACACTACAAATATTTTAAAACAGTAGAAATGACAGTGGATTTCCTATTTATTTAAGAGTACAATGGATAACCAACACACCCATATCTTCAACTATCATTGATACGTGACCTTTTTTGTTTTTTCATCTATATCTCCATTGGTCCCTGTGTTAGTCATTGATTGGGAGTAGTCCATGGGAAACATAGCCTCTCTATGAAGTAGTTATGAATTGCTTTCAGTGCATAGCAGTTGGAACTGATCAGTTATGCCTCTTTAAGTGAAAGCATTTGAGAAGCATATTTTCATGGCTTACTACCACCCTTCCCTCACCCAAATAATTATGAAACAATCCTTAGCATTATAACATTGCACTTTATCATTTTTGTTTTGTTTTGAAGTGCTGGGGATCAAGCCCAGGGCTATCTGCATGCTGTTGTTGTTAGGTGTCATTGAGTCATGTCAGACACATAGTGACCCTCATAGGATTTTCAACGGCTGACTGTTTCAGGATTCCTTTGGGAGTGATTGCCACATCCTTCTCCAGTTTTTTGTGGTGCTGGGGATCAAACCTGGGTCCCCAGAGAGTGCAGAGCAACGCTCTACCAACTGAGCTAAACCCCAGCCCTTCACAGTTGTTTTTAATGAAATCAGCATTACACCTATAACAAAATATATTGATGCTGACTTGTAGGTGAGGGATGAGGACTAAAAACAAACCTATAGATTAATCTCATTCAACTGATATAAAAACTTTGACTAAAGTGTCACAAGTGGGAAAAGGATGTGGCAGTCCACTCCCCAAAACGATCCCAAGAACAATCACTCATTGAAAAACCCTATGATGGTCACTATGTGTTGGACCCAACTTGAGGTCACCTAACAACAACAACAACAACAACAACAACAACAACAACAAAATGTTACAAAGTAGAATCTAATAGTAAAGAAAAATATATAGGATTCATCCCAGGAACGCAGGGACATTTACTAATAAAATTTACCATATTGGCAGTTCAAAAATTTTAAATGTCAGAGATATAAACCATACTTATTAAATAACTAAGTTAGTTACACTGGGCTGGAGTAAGATAGACAATAAACAAATATACCTACAGTAATAATGCTATTACTCCTGCAGGAATAGCAAAACAGATTGATTACTAGGAAAGAATAGGAAGTACAGAAATGAATTCAAGTTACATTCGTACTTTGTGCATTATGAAAGAAGATTTCAGAGAAGTTGGGAAATAGTGAATGATCCCAGAAATGATGTTAGGATATTTTACTAGCTATTTGGAATTAAAAAGTATAATCTGTGAGTCTGATCCCCAGAAACCTCCCCTCCCCCACACACAAAAAAGAAGAAATAGCTAGATACAAATTGGATTTTAGCAATTAAAAATAAACAATAAAATTACTAAAATAAAATAATTGTGCATTTATGTTTTCTTGGGGTGGAAAAGGCCATTGTAAACATAGCATTAAATGTAGAAGACTTGATGGTTTGATAGGAACAAATAAATTTGGACATATAATTATCCAAAGATTTAGCATGGATTTTAAATGCCATAAGAGACTAACCACCAATGGGAAAAGTGTAATAAGTCTGTTGAATAAATAATATCCTCATTGAACAAAGTTCATCTATAAATTAGAATGCTCCTCTAGGAAAACAGGCAAACGATATAGCACCTTAAAAGAATAATTACGGGTTCTCAGTAAGCATTTTTAAAGAGTCCAACTTTATTAGTAAAGAAATATAGATGTAAAACAATGAAAAAATTAACAAAACCTTAAATGATCACACTTAATCCCAGAATCCCTGGGCATTCATAATGATAATATATAAGTGGGGAAAGGAGAGGAAAATTATGAATATCTATACTTAAAATGCCCGCAGCCACACCGCTATGGCATCTGGTCCTATCAGATCTTGGAAGCTAAACAGGGTTGTGTCTGGTTAGTACTTGGATGGGAGACCACCTGGGAACACCAGGTGCTGCAGGCTTGGGAGATGGACCCGGCAACCCACTCCCAAAAATCAATCCGCCATTGAAAACCCTATGAACAGCAGAGAAGCAGTAACAATAATGTTTGTCTTTTGTACATAGGGTCGCTATGAGTTGGACCCCGACTCAACACCACCTAGCAACAACATACTTAAAATATAAACCCTTTTTGGAGCATGTTTAGGTTTACAGCAGAATTGAGACAAAAGCCACAGGAAGTTCCCATATACCCTCACTGTCCCCCACACTCCATGCACAGACTCCTTTGCTGCCAACATCCTGTACCACAGTGGTCATCTGTACACTAATTCCTGGGAGATTTTTAAAGCAGACTGTTAGCTAAATGTGATTTTCCTTACTTTGTCACACGTGTTCAAGGCAGCCCTAAAATTGTGTACACTCAAAGCCCAACTTATCTTGCTATATGAGTTTGAATTGTATTATCACTAGGGTAAAATTGTTTGAATCCTTCCTACTTCAGAAGTGAAAATAATCACTCTACATGAACACATGTGTCAAGAAAAGTGGAACAATTTCTGTAATACTTTCTTGTCTCCCATGTTTTAGACAGAAAAGTGAGTGATAGACTGAAAATCTCTGTTTTTCTGGCAGAAGAAAAATATCAGAAAGGTGATAATGGTAATTCTTGGCTACTGTCTTCTACTGAATCTCATATATATACACATACACACACATATATGATATATATAATTATATATAATTAATATATAGTTAATATATCTCATAAAAATATATACAAACAATTTTTGTTCATGGTGGCATATACTATAATGTTGTTGTTGTTGTTAGGTGCCTTCAAGTCGATATCTGACTCATAGCAATCCTGCGTACAACAGAATAAACACTATTGTCAGTGCTTCTCTGGTGTTCACAGGGTTTTCAATGGCGGATTGATTTTTGGGAGTGGGTTGCCAAGTCCTTCTCCCAAGTCTACAGCACCTGGTGTTCCCAGGTGGTCTCCCATCCAAGTATTAACCAGGCCCAACCCTGCTTAGTTTCTGAGATCTGACGGGATCAGATGCCACAGGGCTATGGCTATAGGCATACTATAATGGAATGTCTTAAAATGTCTTAAAATGTCTTAAATGTCTTAAAATGTCTTAAAATCAGTACACACATATACGTGTGTGTGTGTGTGTGTGTGTGTGTTTCTTTGGTGGATCTCTTTGTTGTCTAAATAATATGAAACTCTGAGTCAGAGTTTAATACAGACCATCTGTGGTCTATAAGGACTACAAAGAAAAAAGAAAGCCTATATATATATATATATATATATATATATATATATATATATATGTATACATACTTATATATATACATATATATATATATGCCCATTTTTTCTATCCCTATAAAATCTGAATTTCATTATGTGTTCTCATGTAAAAAAAATTAAAAACCCTAGTAGAATACTCACATAAACTGTTTTTATTCAGAGTGTGTGAATTGGAAGGGGTGTAATGTCATTTGGATCTGAAATGACCCCAAAAGGCCCATATGTGGAAGACTTGGCCCTCAGCATATGGCACTATTGGTAGGTGGTAGAAGCTTTTAAGAGATGGAGCCTAGTTGTAGGAAGTTAGATAATTGGAGTTTGTCTTTGAAGGGGATATTGGGATCTTGTCTCCTACCCCTCAGTCTCTCTTTCACTTCCTGTCTATTATGAGGTAAGCAGCTTCCTTTTCCACAAGCTTCTGCCATGATGTACCACCTCACCACTAGCCCAAAGGTAATAGGACCAAGCAGTCATGAACTGATACCTCTGAAATCATAAACTAAAATAAATCTTTCCTGCTATTAGTTTGATTCTCTCAGGTATTTTGTCACAGTAATAGAAAGCTGACTTACACAGGGCATTTCCTCCTAAGCCTTTACCTATACGGAGATTTTAATTTATTTTGAGGATAAAAAAAAGAAAGCAAGCATTTCTGACTGATATTTTAATCTTTCCTATCTTTCTACCATCTGCAGCCATAGCACTGTGGCTCCAATCCCGTCAGATCTCTGAAGCTAAGCAGGGTCAGGCTTGGTTAGTATTTGGGTGGGAGATCCCCTGGGAACACCAGGTGCTGCAGGCTTGGGAGAGGACCCAGCAACCGGTTCCCAAAAATCAATCTGCCACTGAGAACCATATAAATAGCAAAGAAGCACTGACAAAGTGTTTCACCTGTTGTACGTAGGGTTGCTATGAGTTGGACACTGACTTGATGGCACCTAACAACAACAACACCTGCAGCCATAACCCTGTGGCATCAGATCCTGTCAGATCTTGGAAACTAAGCAGGGTCAGGCCTGGTTAGTACTTGGATGGGAGATTGCCTGGGAACACCAGGTGCTGCAGGCTTGGGAGAAGGACCTAGCAACCAGCTCCCAAAAATCAATCATCTGGCATTGAAAACCGTATGAACAGCAGAGAAGCACTGACAATAGTGTTTCACCTGTAAGTAGGGTCACTATAAGTCGGACACTGACTCTACGGCACCTAACAACAACAACATCTTTCTATCAGCAGCATGTTTTCATCAAATGTGTAATTTTTGCTAGTCAAAGAGAAAACTGCAAGGCTTTCCTGACCAGTCCTATTCTTATGAATGAGGAACCCTCACAATGCCTTACAATTCAGGATATTTTCCATACCATCTGTTTAAAGATGCTAAATGAAATGGAGTCCATTTCTTGCTATTGCTGTTTTGATTTGCTTTCTCTTGAGCTCTTCTGTAGGTATACATAGGAAGAAATTCTCAGATATTTTCAAATATAGTCAATTGTACACAATATGTTGCAGAATTGTCCAATAAAAACCACAGAGTGTATACAAAAAAGTGGATTAGGGGTACAACACTAAAAAACTTGGTCAGTATTTAAAAAGATAGAACACAGGTGGGCACAGTGGCACACACTTTTAATCCCATCAACTGGGGAGGCCGAGGCAGGAGAATTTTGAGTTTGAGGCCAGAGGAAGCCTGCACAATGTAGCAAAATCCTATCTCAAAAATTAGTAACAGGACTCAGAGTGCAGCTCAGTGGTAATAGGACCCTAATAAAAATGACAGCAGAGATCTATCCATGTTAGATGGCCAGAAAGGCATACAACAATTATGGTACTTTATCTTGAAAAAGACCTGAAGTTCACTTTTGGAAATAGGCTCAGCAGAGTTTTCTCCATTGAATTCTTGTGTAGTGGTAGAAGTAGGGTGACCTGAAATCAGACAGAAAATTTTTCACATTAGATGTCGATGTATTGGCCATAACACAAATGGTGATCTGAGGGGTCTGGTAGATGTTTGAGGTGTAGGCTGGGTCTTTCTTGCATTCATATTAGGATCTGTTCAGTTGGGTGCAGTTTTCTAGATTTATCTAGTGTTTCTCCCAGACAAAATCATGTGTAAGCAAGTGCAAAGGTTATATTTAAATAAATCTCATTTTCACAGCAAGAATTATAACAGAATTGCTGGTGGGTCTCTATCCTAGGAAAGACTATGTGCCATGGATGTTGTTGGACTCAAGTTCAATCTCATCTTTCTTTGATGTGCATGCATGCACTGATCCTTTCTACATGTCTTTCAGGAAGGATGAGGAAGAATCAAGCTTGACTATACATTAAACCCTTGGGGTCCAAACTAAAAGAGAATTTTCTAGAGAAGTTTATATCACCTGGAGAATTGTTTTTATCCTTTGATTCATTGGATTTCTCAGGTTGTTCACTGTGAGCACTTTATTTTTTCTTTTCTTTCTCTTCCCCCCCCCAAGACATCAATTTCAAGAGAAATTTTATGAAGGGCTAACCACTTAGGAACACTCCCTCCAGTGAACTATTAATTACAATTTTAAAGAGCCTTGAGTTCCTTATTTCCCACAGGAAAAGAACAATAAAGAATATATACAGTTGGTAATGCTGGTACAGAATTTCCTCACAATAGTAAGTTTATAAAGAAAGTTTCTTAACATTTTATATTTAGGGAAGGCACAGGACAGTTGAGGAAGAGATACCAAATGGACATAGAAAATTGAATTACATAAATTTTGTTTGTAGCTTATTGTGACATATTTATAATTTCAGGTTTCATAACATTCCCTGGAATGAATATTTATTACAGCCTTCTTCGAAATAAATCCTAAAGTGTATTGTAGGGGGAAGAAATATCTTTTCCCACTTACTGCTAAATTCTTATACCAAAAGAGAGATTAAAAAGACAAAAGCATAAACGGGGTGTGGTGGTGCAGGCCTGTAATCCCAGTGGCTCGGGAAGCGGAGGCAGGAGGATCACAAGTTTTTGAGACCAGAGGCAGTCTGTGTAACTTAATGAGACCCTGTCTCAAAAAGTAAAAAATGGCACCATTAGTTAAACTAAAAGGAAAGAATCATAAGTGATAGGATAATTGTGCAAATCCTATACAAAGATGGAGGAAAAAGTTGTTATATTTATTTTAGTGGTTAAAGAAGAGAATTTTGTGCAGTTACAACTGTCTTATGATCATAGGCTCAACAATGTCTATTTTCTGCAGTAGTAGTTGCCCTACCCCTTCCCTAACTCTGAAGCATCAAGAGTTTCATTTGCAAGTGTATCTAACAAAATTAGAGTTGAATTTTATTAATAGTTATACAAGGACTCTTGTGTTCTGTGCATACTGCTGGTAAAGCTGGGTTGGAGAATGTGAGATTTGAGACAAAGCTTAAATGAATCTTCCTACTTCCTCAAGTGAGTCCAATACTCAGCACCTGTTGACTCAGGTGGGCCTGTAAGGTATGTGCAGGATAGACCAGGAAAGAATGTGAATTCTACTTAGTCACATAGAGTGAGAGAAAAGAGGACAGAACAATGTGGTTAATAACCTGTAAGGCAGCTGGTTTTGGCACATTCAAATCAGCACCTACTTCTCTCTTATGAAGGAGAATCTTAATGTTTTCCAAACTGTGGAATGTGACTCATTTATGGTTTTCAGACTGACTTAGGTAGAAGCAACTGGCTAATTTAAAAAAATAAAGTAGAAAATATATAAAATATCAGAGTACATCTTACATAGTAAGAGAAAATTTTGTATCAGCTTATGCACATACACAATGTACTTAGTATTATACTGAGATGTTTTGTGAAATGTATTTCTTACTTTGATCATAGAAAAAAATTAAAAGCCACTGATCCTACCCGACCAAATGTTATATGGTATATAAATCTCTTTTATGAATTTATAAGTGGTCACTCAATCGTATATTGATATTTTCTTTTCTTTTCTTTTTCTTTGGTAATACTTGGGGGTTGACCCTAGGGCCTCATACATACTTTGCAAGTGCTCTACCAATGGGTTACACCTGCAGCCCATCTTTTATTTTTTTTATTTTGATTCAGAGTCTTGCTAAGTTACTCAGGCTGCCTCTGGCCTCAAACCCATAAGCCTCCAGCCTCTGCCTCCCGAGTCATTAGGATTACAGGGGTGCCCCACTGTGCCCAGCTTGATATTTTCAATATGGTTAGTAAAAAAAGAAGAAGAAGAAAAGAGAAAAAAGAAGTAAAAAATGGGCTGGGGGTGCAGCTCAAAGGTTCAGCACTTGCAGAGCATGCAAGTGTGAGGCCCTGGGTCCAATCCCCAGTACCACGAGAAAAAAAAAAAAAAAAAAGACAAAAGCATAGAACACTATTTGATATGTGGTGGGGTTTCTTGTGGCTGTTTGTGACATGGGAGCCTTCAGAAATGTGGACCCAAAGAAACAGAGAAACCTTTGTATTTTTGTGCTTAAGTTTGATGCAGAGTGGACAATCATGGAGAAGCATGATAGGATAACGGCGGTCTGATCTAATGGTAATATACTGGGAGAAACTTAGCAAGACCTATTTGCTCAGAATCTTCCCTGGGTCACCAGAGATAAGGACATTCCTTCCTCTGGGTATTGGGAGAGCACCTCTCACACGAGGGTCTCATGATCTACATCTGAGGAAGACCAAAGAATTATTTTATGAACTGCTTCAGATGAAAGGGTGGGATAAGAGTGGTTTTTTTCAAATGCTAGAGTGCCATGTTTTGGGGTAGCATGTCCTGAACTCACCAGTATTCTCCTCTAATGAAATTTTAATTTTTTAAATGATGTGATTTATCATTAAAGAAATACTAGTTCACTTTTTAATCTTCACATAATATACATCATTTTCACTCACAACTTTTCTTTTCTCCAAGTAGCTTAGAACACATTTTATTATGACCTTTCATGATTCTGTGGGTTGCCTAGGCTCAATCTGATGGTTCTCAAAGGGGACAGTCACATTGCATCCATCAGTGGCTGAGTATTCAGGCACAAGAGAGCACAGCTGGTTGACTACAGTTCTCTGCTGATGCTGGTTGTTTTCTGGGAGCTCTGTTAGGCTGTGGGCCTGCATGCCTTCTTGTGGTACCTCCAAAGCATGGCAGTGAGTTTGAAGAGGGGGTGTCTCAAGCATTCAGTGTGAATTGACTTTTTAAGAAAGATGACGTTATTGAACTGCAAAATGACTAAACATGATACAATTCATGGTTCATAATTTCAAACTTTTGCAGGTAAACTCCTATTTGTTCCAATTGGTTAGTCATTAGTTTAATGAAGTATATTCTAATTTGATTTCTAAAATGTTTGCAGCAATAATTTATAATGAATTATTAGCCACCTAATTGGTGCTTTCTGAAATTCTTTTTGTTCTTATAGATGGTGAGTTTTCAGTTTTGTTCTTATATAATAACATAATAATTATGATAATAAACTGCATTTTGAAGGTTGTAATTAAAATTGTTTTCCTCTGAGAAGATTAGAAACAGTTTCTCACCTTTTGTTTTGGGAAATTTTACTCTATTTCAAAAGGTAGAAACTATCTTCTTAGTAAATATCATTAAAATCTATTTTTTATTAAAAGGGAAGATTTTAACATTTCCTCTGCTTGCTCTCCCCCCCCCCCCCTTAAATAAGGAAATGTAGCCTGGCTTGCTCAGTGGCTCTCCAAATTTTCAAAAGTTCTCATGCATTGCCAAGTTTCCCTCCTCTTTATATTAAACATTATGACTCTAGCCTTTCCTCATTTTGTCCAATTTCAAGTGTTTCCATTATAATCTTTGAATTTCTTCCAGAGAAACTTCTGTTCATCAATGGGCCAGACATCCTCCACCCAGATACTATTGTGCTTTTGAATTGAATATTTCCTTGTAAGGGGCTGCCCTGGGCATTGTAGTTGTTTAGCAGCATGCTTGGCCTGTAAGCACCAGATGCCTGAGGCACTACTGCCTTCCTCATCCAGAGGGACAGCCAAAAAAGCCTACGAACGTCCCCTGGAGGGCAAAATTACCCTGGGTTGAGAAATACTGGTCTAACCCCAGAGAAGAACATAGTTGTTATTCCAAGTGTGACAATGACTTAATCTGTCATTGGAAAAACAAGACTTTCATACTTCAGAAGGAGCTGATTGCTCTCCATTATTGAGGAAGGATAGTTTATAATTAAAGAAGGGTGGGATGGAAACAAAAGTAGTGAGAAGCAGAAGTGGGGAGACCTCAGAGGAAACTCCTGAGGTCTCTCTGCCTGAAGAGATTTCATTACAGAGTGTCTAATGCAGGATTTTAGTACCTGCTGCCATGTTTTTTCAGTTACAGACTTCAATCAAGTTTACTATATCTTGGAAAGCTCTGGGTCAGTTTGCTTGTTTTGTGAACTGATGTAAGGGATGCACTTCCTGGCCTGGGATGATACAATGGGAAATGCAAATGGGTTACACACACCAGGATCATGGAGACAGTAGAATCTACAGAACTCTTGTGGAAGTCTTTGGCCTTCCATGAGGTGTGGACTGTGGATTCAAACCAATCTGATCAGGTTCTTACAAACCTATGCAACCTCAGCTGCTATCTCTGTGGCATATATGCCCTAGCCATCAGAACAAGCAGGGACTCCAACCTCTCATTAAATGCCCTCCTACTTCTCTCCCAGTCACATTACAGTAAAGATTTCTTTTCTTTCTTTCTTGTGAGAATTGCAGCATTATTTAAGAGTTAAAAGCAGTGACTTTGGAGTTAGACTGTTTGAATTCAAATCATAGCATTGTCATTTTACCTCTGTTACTATGATATGCTGCTTCTTCAAGCTTCCCTTTCAGCACCTTAAAGAGGGACACTAAGTCTATCTCATATGGCTATTTGTGAGCACTACATGAGCTAGCATATATGTTGTTGTTAGATGCCATCAAGTTGGTGTCCGACTCATAGTGAACCTATGTACAACAGGTGAAACACTATTGTGTAGTGCTTCTCTGCTATTCATAGGGTTTTCAATAGTTGATTGATTTTTGGGAGAGGCTTGCTGGGTCCTTCTCCCAAGCCTACAGTATCTGGTGTTCCTAGGCAGTCTCCCATCCAAGTACTAACCAGGCCCAACCCTGCTTAGCTTCAGAGATCTGATGGAAAACAGTAAGCACATATAGCACAGCAGAATCTGAAAAAGCTTAAGGCCCCAATAAGTATTTGCCACTATTTTTCAGTCCTGTATTTATCTATATACTGAAGTGTTTTCTCCTACATGTGTTAATTCACATAATTCATGTTTTTTGTTTGTTTGTTTGTTTGTTGCTGTGTTTGTGTTTTTGTTTTTGTTGTTTGGTTTTGGTCCTATATGCAGGAATTTACATTCATCCCAACTTAATTTCATCTTGATAAGAATGTGCCACCGGGAATCAGGTAACTTTGATTTCTATTTCAGCTCTGTCTATCTCATCAGAATTAAATAAAAAGAATTAAATAAAAGAATTAAATAAAGAATTAAATAAAATTAAAGAATAAGAATAAGAATTAAATAAAAACAATATGGCCAGGTGCCATAGCACACTCCTATAATCCTAGCTGTTAGGGAGGTAGAGGCAGGAGGATCACAGGTTCAAGGCCAGAGGCAGCCTATGCAATTTAGACAGAACCTGTCTTAAAATAAAAAATAAAAGAAGAGGCTGAGGGGTGCAGCTCAGTGGTAGAACACTTGCCTAGCATGTGCAAGGCCCTAGGTTCAACCACCAGTGCTGAAAAAGAAAAAAAAGGTAAAAGACTAAGTCCATTTTTCTCAACTGGGAGCAATTTTACTTCCCAGGTGATGTTTGGCTATGTTTTTGGTTGTCACAACTGGGGGCTATGATTAGTATCCAGTGGGCAGAGGTCAGGGATGCTGCAAAATGTCTTACATTGCACTAGACAGCTTCCCACAAAAATAGTTATCCAGCCCAAAATGTTAATAACACCAAGGCTGAGAAACTTACACTACATTGCAAATGTTTGTTCTGATCTGTTCTAGAACCAAACAAGCCTGATGAAATCATTTGAATCCTAACTCAGTGCTTTAATACATTAACTCCTCCTCTCTGCTTTGGTTATGCATAAATTTGATCAGTATGACAGGTACATCTTCATCCAAACTAGTAATAAAAATGACTGGATAAGAATGAAATACTCCAGTCAGATACTACATTTCTAGGAAATGTGCATAGCAGTTCTGGATAAATGCACTGATAGGAATCCATTGGTGTTCAAGTCCCGTCTCTATTGATTACTAGTTGTGCAACCATGGAAATGTTATTTAGTGAATATGTGTCTCAGCTTCCCTATCTTTAAACCAAAGAGTCATTATACACTCATAAAGTTTAGTGAGGTGCCAAGCATGGTGGCAAAAACTTGTAATCCCAGCACTTAGAGGCAGAGGAAGGAGGATAGCAAATTTGAGGCCAGCCTGGTTCCATAGCTAGATACTGTCACAAAAGGACAAGGGCTAGGGAAGTAACTCAGTGGTAGAGCACTTGAGTTATATATTCCCTGTTCTTTACTCTAATTGATAATACTGAGATATTACTTGTTATATTTCTTTGTTGAAATCCTATTGTAGTACACATTTGATTTAAAAATTAATGAGTTCTTTTTTTTTTTTTTTTTTTAGTTGAAACTCTTATTACCTTAAATTCTCTGTGTGAAATGGCCATAGATGCTTTCTGGTTTATTAATTTAAATTTTGTTAAAAATTTAAGGCAACAATGCACATAACCATTTATCACAGCACTTGGCTTCTTATGCTTTGAAAATGTTAATTCTTATTGTTACTGAACACATGACAGGTATTTAAATAAAAAATCATTTTTTAAGGATCACACTTGGTCACAGTGGATTTCTCAATCACAGATAGGAAAAATTCCAAGAGTCCTCTTTTGTGGAGGTGTTCAGACTATTTTGAAACACAGGTGCGGTGGCCTGAGCTTCCTAGCTGAGGGTGTGGCTTGGGGAAGAGTCCTTAGGAAAGCAGATCAAGAAGGTGCTGAGGTGATGTTGTGGAAGTGCTACTGTCAAAAGATGGGCTTTAGGTGTTGCAAAAGGATGTTTAGGGAGGAGGATGCAGCTCAAAGGTAGAGCACTTGCCTAATATTAGGGGAGGCCCTGGGTTCAATCGCCAGCAATTGCAAAAAAAAAAAACCAAAAAACAAAGCAAAACCGGATGAAGCAGGCCTTGGTGCTCTAGGGAAGGCCCGGGCAATATATGAAAGGAGTCAGAGCCCCATGGAAAGGTGGGATCAGAAGAGATGTTAGGGTCAGAGCTGGGTGTTAGCAGCCCTGTAACTCTATGACTCTGGCAGTGCTACAGTGAGAAACAGCGCTGAGCCTTGCATACGCGCAGTGCGAACCTCCCATGGTGCTGACACTTACTCCCAGAAACCCCTGAGGACTCAAGAGGACTCTGTGAAAGGATGATACGGCTCTTTCTGCAGATCTATCTTCTCTCTGACCCCGAGGTATTGGAGTCAGACGAGAGTCTGTACTTGAAGGTACAAGTGAATAAATACAGGCCTAATATCCAAGTCTGGCTGCATCACACGCAAGAGGCACAGGTGCAGAGAGGGACCTCGCTGGCCTCAGGCCACCAACTCTGTTCACGCCTGGGTCCTTGAAGTGTAGGTAGGATCCTTGAGGAACAATGAAAGCCTCTGAGCTCAGTGGAGGTGTTGTGCATGATTGTTTTACCCCCTCCTCGAAGAGCACAATTTTATTATGATAAATTCACATGACATAAACCAGCATACTGTCGTTTTAAAGTATATACTTCAGTGTCATTAAGTATATGCATGATTACTTTTTATTTGCTAAAATTAATTTTAATAATAAAGAGCATTTGTTGAAGTCCTACCATGTTACAGTGCACCACTAATAATAAAATTCAAAGTCCTGGCCTGTAAGTTAGGTTTTTTGACCTTCAAGCGGGATTGATGTTTTTTTTTTTCCCCTTTGGAGACAGGGTCTCACTATGTAGTTCAGGCTGATCTTCCTTTTACAAAAATCTCACATACACACAGGCATGTGTACACACACACATACACACACAAACATGCATACACCATATCTCTGAATGTAGAAACAATAGATGATGTGAAAAATTACTGTACCCAAAACTCTTGAGTGCACATATATTAATCACTTTTATGAGGGCTTCCAAGTGTCATTTAATAAATCATATGATCTTGGGCCACATTAAATGTAGTCTATTTGTTCTGGCAGTGTGAAAAGAAATAATTTTATATCTTGAAGGGTACATGGAAGATAAATTAAGTCACTCTCTTTTTCAACATCAATAATCTCAGCAGTTTTATTAAATATAAATTGTTCAGTATATAGAGGATGCCAGAAAAATGAATACACATCTTGGAATCAAACTTTCCATTTTGCTCTTTTAAGGATGCATCATGTGCTTGTTCTGATTTGCTAGCAGAAATATAATCCAGAATGTCAGACTATACATTGCTACCATAATTCAATTCAACTTCAAAAAGTAATATATAGATAATATCGCTTAAAATGTGTATACATTTTTTGGCACCCCTGGTATTAATGTACTAACATCCCTCTAAATAATCTACCAATGAAGATGTTCACAATTATGTAACCCCAAAACTACAAATGAGATCTATGGAAGTCAAATTGTGCTTTTCCATTTTGGGCTTGGTGTTTATTGTGTTCCACAGGGTCTTCTTGATTTTCCCTGCAGGTATTTATTGTGTCTTCCAAATTGGTTGATCATTGTAGTTGGAACCAATAATTCTTGGGCCCTACGGTTAAAAACAATAAGTCAGTACATCTAGGGTGGAACACAAGAAGTGGTGCTTCTAACAAGTACCAATGTTCAGGAAATACTACTAAGCAGTTTCAAGAAGAATTTAATTTATTCTTTCTCTCCAGATGTGCTTTACCAGGCCTGTTCTCTTGCCCTATTACAAGCAAGATTGTTTTTGTTTGTTGTTTGTTTGTTTTTTCATATGCTTCCCTTTTGCACTTGGCAATATACAACAAAATCTGAGGTAAGGTGGGGGAGGGATATGGAAGTGTTGCATTCATTTTGTGAGAACACTTTTCCCCTTGCCCTCCTTCTCAGTTTGCTCCTCTTCTGTAGGCTAGGTTTTTCTTTAGCTGCTTTATATGAGCTACCTATAGAGTAGGCCTCTAATAGGATTACTGGGCTGGGATTTAGCTCAGTTGGTAGAGAGCCACTCTGCAGTCTCTGAGGTCCGAGTTCAATGAGAAGGACCTGGCAACCCACTCTCAAGGTAATCCCAAAACAATCTGCCATTGAAAACCCTATGAGGGTTGCTATGAGTCAGACATGACTCCACCGGCACCTAACAACAAGCAATAGGATTGAGATTTAAACATGATCTCAAGAGAGAAAAATTTTAAAAAGAAGAGCCTTGGTACTGTAAATTGGGAATTCTGCTACAGTTGCAATCTCAAAACCAGAAACAATCATTTTAATATTTTGGAAAGAGAAATTGTAGAGTTGACAAAAAAGAACTCTAAGGTTTTCTCCTTCTTTGAGGGTGTAAGCCAGGTCATTTTCTCTCATTTAAGGTAGTAAACTCCCTGAATTCTATCTTCTTGGGAGTGTCTGTGGGTCTAATGTTTGTGGTCTCTGCCCTAAATCTCTTTTCCACAGTGAAACTAGAGTGAAAAAATTAAAAAATATAAATCAGAGCATATCTTTCCCTTGTTAAAACTTTTCAGTGACCCCCTCTTGCCCTTAAAAGACTTTTTCAACATTTTCCATCCAAATCTCTCCCCCGCCCATTTGTCCCAGGCTCACCTTCCAATCTCATAACTCTTTCTTGTTCTCTCCCTCCATTCCCACTATGCCATACTGCTACCCTGGCCTTTTTTGTGTATTTACTTTAAGGCCTTTTTTTCCTGCTGTTCTCTGTATCTGCAGTATCTTCCTTCAGTCTTCACTGGGCTGATTTTATCTTCACAGCTTAGTCTCAGTTATAATAGAACCATATTATTTTCCACATAACATTTCTTACTAGCCTGTATTTTTGTATTAGTTTTCTACTAGTTTATTTTCTGTCTTCTCTCACTAGGATGTAATATCCATGTGGATAGGGATTTTGTTGTTTTCATTTATCAATGAAATGCCTGTATCTAGAACAGTTCTTGGCTCAAAGTAATTACTCAATATTTGCTGAATCAATAAATGAACAAATGGGCCAGGCTGGATGACATGCACCTGTAGTCCCTGCTACTGAGGAGACTGTAGGAGGATCCCTTAAGTCCAGGAGTTCAAGAGAAACTTGGACAATACAGCAACACCCTGTTTCAAAATAAGTAGATTGATAAATGGATGGATAGGTAGATAGGAGAGAAACTGGTAGGACTGATAAGTACTAAATTGATAAAGGTAATTATCTCGGGAATAGGGATGGTGAGATTGGAAGAGAGGAGAAAAAAGCTTGCATGCTTTATTTTCTTTTCCATCATAAAAAGAAAAAAAGTGATTATGGGTTATTTTAAGTTTCTTTTGGGGCTTTTATGCATTTTCCAAAATTTCCAAAATAAACATGTTTTACTTGGAAGTCAGAAAAGTGAAATACTATGTAAATAGTGATTATAATTACTTATCATGATTTGCATTTTTGGAGCAGACTGGCCTCCACATTCTTTCACAAACACCGCTGCTTTTGTTTTCTACAAAGGACATAGTCATGTATTTTGGTGTAAAGCCACATATTAGAATATTTTCTGAATAGGTATCTGTCTCGGTTTTCTTGAAAACATAAGATTTAGACGGTCTCCATGGTAACTAATTCAGAGCCAAGATTGATCCCTGCAGATAATAACTGGATATTCTTGCACTGGGAAGTGTTTTGGATTTCCTCCAAATGTGTCCTTGTGCATTTTGTTATCTGAGCACCAGTCTCAGGAAGACTTTGCTTTCCCGATATTATCTGAATCTAAACTGGAGAAGAGCTTCCTATGCTGTAGCTGCTTCTTCTGTAAGTTCCTGCCCCTGATCATTTGAGTTCTACCAGAATTTTATGTATTCTTTTCTCCCCTGATAAAAAGCTAATTCTTGTATGAAGTACAACATGAATTCTAGGTATAGTAATCCCCATTATTTGTGGGGAATATGTTCCAGGACTTCCAGAGAAGTCCTGAAACCTTGGATAGTACTGGACCCTATGCATACTATTTTTTGTTATGCATACATTCCTATGATACAATTTAATTTATACATTAGGCATAGTAAGAAATTAACAAGAACAATTAATAATAATATAAAAGTATTATGCAATAGATTATAGTAAGTTTAATACTTGATGTTGCTGTTAGGTGCCATTGAGTTGGGTCTAACTCATAGAGACCTTATCTACAGCAGAACAAAACACTCCCTGACACCATGCCATGCCTGACACTATGTCAGTGCTTCTCTGCTATTTATAGAGTTTTCAATGGCTGATTGTTTTGGGAGTGGGCTGCCACATCCTTCTCCTGTTTTTGCAGTGCTGGGGATTGAACCCAGGGCCTCAGAGAGGGCAAAGCAACACTCTACCAACTGAGCTAAACCGCAGCCCAATTTAATATTTATGAGTTGTTTATTCCTGGAATTTCCCATTTAATATCTTCAGATGTGGTTGGCTGTGGGTTACTGAAACCAAAGAAGCTATAATTATGGATAAAGGGGGACTACTGTACCCCTTATCATTCCTTATTTTAGTTTGCTTTATAAATGCCATTTTCCATGTCTATTCCCCTCCTGAAATACTGATGGTAAAGACCAACTCATGCAATAAACATTAACAAATGTGATGATTAATTTTAATGGATCACCTTGACTGGGCCATGGAATGCCCATGTATCTGGTCAAACATTATCTGGGTGTTCTGTTAATGACAAATGAGATCTTATTATGTGTTAGAACTTAGAGTAGGAGTTGGGTTCCCCAGCTATCTAACTTAAAAGAGAGGACAGGATAACTTCAGTATAGTATGTGCTGTAGTTGAGTTATATACCTACAAAAGGCTGTGAGAACATAGTTGTTGTTGTTGTTGTTAGGTGCCCGTGGAGTTGGTATCTGACTCATAGCGACCCTCTCTCTGTACAACAGGGGAAACACTATTGTCAGTGCTTCTCTGCTGTTCATAGGGTTTTCAATGGCAGATTGATTTTTGGGAGGGGGTTGCCGGTCCTTCTCCCAAGCCTGCAGCATCTGGTGTTCCCAGGCAGTCTCCCATCCAGGTACTAACCAGGCCTGACCCTGCTTAGCTTCCCAGATCTGACGGGATTGGATGCCACAGGGCCACAGCTGCAGGCGTGAGAACATAGAGGGAGCCCAATTGTCTAAAGAGTTGAGAGGGCTTCACATCAATGTTGACATGAGCAGGGTTGTAAAAACTAACTCCAGATTGAAAAGATTGAAGAAAATGAACCTAAACATGCAACAACATAGACCAATCTCACAGTCATATTTTTGGAGAGTATTTGGGGGTTGAATCCAGGGCCTCATGCATGCATTTGCAAGTGCTCTACCACTGAGCTGCACTCCCAGCCCATCTTAAAACTTTTTGTTTTTAGACAGGGTTTCACCAAGTCATGCAGGCTGCCTCTAACCTCAAACTTGCAATCCTCCTACCTCCACCTCCCAAGTTGCTGGAATTACAGGCATGTATCACCATGCTGGGCTTCACAGTCACAACTTTGAGTGAAAAAAAAAGGACATGAATGAAGGTGCTATAGACATCCTTATAAGTTTTTGATACTGAAGTCAAAAAGAAAGCATTTGGTATACAACCATTCATTATAGTGTCAACAGTGATAAACCTGTATATGACACCTAAAGAGAATCATTTATTAATATTTCCTTCCTGTATATGACTGTTATTTTTCAATAAAAATAATGTAATAATTAGCAAAAATTATTTTCTTGATTAATTCTTTAGTTTAAAAATTGTGAATAATTTATAATTATACATTTCAGTTTAATAAATGTTAAAATTTACCAAATATTAAAATTTAGCAAAATATTATGCATATGAAAATTCATCCAAAATATTACACATCATCATTAACACTTTTCATTATATAAAAATTTAAGTAGAAACAGAAGCTCCAAATAGTCACATCAAATCAAAATTGAAGTAAATTGAGTTTTGTTTGTCTTTACAATCACTTTTCTATCATTTTTAAAATTTTGCATTCACTATTCAAATGCAAGAATATGTAGTACCTCAGGGATGGAGACAAGAGCTATGTGAGAAGCAATCTAGAATGATCCTGAATCATTCTTATTCTCTGAAATGAAGGCATGTAGTGTCTATGTGTGGTGGGCTAACTGTAGAAGTAGAGTTCTCTGAATTAACTTCCACAGAGAATAGAATGTTTAACAGAGTAACTAATAAAAATGTGCTAATTTGATGTTTACCTGCAGTTGTACCACCGTGGTGTCCCATCCTGTCAGATCTCGGAAGCTAAACAGAGTCTGGCCTGGTTAGTACTTGGATGGGAGACCACCTGGGAACACCAGGTGCTATAAGCTTGGGAGAAGGACCTGGCAACCCACTCCCAGAAAACAATCAGCCACTGAAAACCCCTATAAATAGCAGAGAAGCACTGACAATAGTGTTTCATCTGGTGTACATAGGGTCACTATGAGTCAGATGCTGACTCAGCAGCACCTAACAACAACAACAACAATTTGATATTTACATATATTACTAAAACTCAACTATAATAGCAGTGGTTATTTAGGACAGCAGTACTTAAACTGCTTTGGTCTTAGAATAATGTTGCATTCTTATAAATTATTCAGCACTTTGCTTTTGTTTATGTTGAGTGTATCTGTTGATATTTACCCTGTTATAAATTAAGACCAGAACATTTGTTTATTTTAAAATTTACTTTTACTTTGTACCTTAAAATACCTAAATCCCTTCCATGTTAACACGTTTGTGAAAAATCATTTCCCAAAACAAAATTTAAAGAGAAAAACATTATTTTACATAGATGCAGTTGGAATTGCATTTGTATTTTTGCATCCAATCTGCTGTAATACTTTGTTTTAATTGAAGTAGTTGAAACAAATCTAGCTTCACATGAATATGCAGCTGGAGAAGGGAAAGTATTTTAAGAGCCTCTTTAAATAATTGTAGATATTCTTTTTTGATTCTGCACCACAATTTGACAAAGGTCAGTTATGATATGTTCTAAAACTATAGAAATGAATCCCCCATACTCTGTTACATTAAAAATCTTTGACCTGTAGTCCATTCCAAATGAATCATTTTATGCATATATGATTGTGTAGCATTATGTCCTGATAATTTGGAAAATAATACTTCCTTGGGTCAATGCAGCTTTTCCAAATGTTAACATACAATTTTGTAATAGCAAAACATCAGTTTTGTTTATATATATATATGACCACTGATCTTGTCAGAAGTCTTTAAACTCACGGTTTTTAAGCTCACAGTTGCAGACGTTAAGTTTTCAATATTCAATCTGAGTATGAAAGCTCAAATTTTAGATTACAAATATTTCACTTGTTTTATTGAAGTGCCAGGCTTACTTTGAGTATTTTAAAGACTATGTCTGCTAAATAATGAAATAGTTACTGTAGTCTATCAGTTGTTTTTCTTAAGTCAAATTGTTTTCTTCTTGAAGTGGCTAGATCAAGTCACATTCATATAACCACAGAATGCTTTTTCTTAGACAGAAGATGTCTTTTACTGTATTAAAGAGAGCTAATAAAGGGTCCAGATTTAATTAAAAATTATTTCAAAATTCATTTTTCAGGCTTTATTGAAGTATAGTTGATAAATAAAAATTGTATATATTTATAGTATACAACATGATGTTTTGATGAATGTATACATTGTGAAACGATTATCACAAACTAGCTACTATATTACCTGCAGCCATAGAACTGTGGCATCTGATCCCGTCAGATATCTGAAGCTAAGCAGGGTTGGGCCTGGTTAGTACTTGGATGGGAGACTGCCTGGGAACACCAGATGCTGTGGGCTTGGGAGGACCCAGCAGCCCACTCCCAAAAATCAATCCACCATTGAAGACCCTCTGAATAGCAGAGAGGTACTGACAAAAGTGTTTTGCTTGTTGTGTGTAGGGTCGCTATGAGTTGAACACTGACTCGATGGCACCTAACAACAATAAGCTAACATATCATTTCATAGCTAGCATTTTTTGGTGGTAAGAACATTTAAGATTTAATGAAATTAAATGTTTTAATAAAATTTAAAAGATTTAATTTAAAGAATTAAATGATAGGAAAATGTTTGCTGCTTTATTGGGGCATTTGGTTTTTTCAGTAGTGAGATTTGAACTGAGGATCTTGTGCATGCTAGGCAAGTGCTCTACAACTGGACTGCACTCTCAGCACATTTTTCATTTTGTATATTGAGTCAGGGTCTCACTGAATTACGTAGATGCATCTTGCCTTGAACTCACAATTCTCCTGCCTCTGCCTCCTGAGTCACTGGGATTTCAGGCATGTACCACTGAACCTGGCCCTCCCTTTTTAATTCTTTATTTTGAGACAGGGTCTTGCTAAATTATGTAGGCTACCTTTGGCCTTGAACTTGCAATCCTCCTGCCTCCAGCCTCCTAAATCATGGAGATTGTAGGCAGGTGCCATGGCACTTGGCTTATTAGCAATATTCTTAAGCAAAACTAGGTTTTTATTGTTGTTAACTGTGTATAGGGATGAAGAATACAATGTATACTAGTATAATTTGTGCTCCTGCCTTGGTTTATGCTAAGGAATAAGCAGTTTTATTCCTCATTGTTTTGGACCATGGTATACACAGTCAACATAGTGAAAAACGCAAATAATGTTTTAGTATTATTATGAAAATATTTTTACCCCATGGTCCCATACCTTCCCTTCCCTTCCCTTCCCTCATTCTCTCTCTCTCTCTCTCTCTCTCTCTCTCTCTCTCTCTTCTTTTCTTTTTTACAGGAATGTGGCTCAACATAGGCCCTTGCACATATTTTGCAAGCACTCTACCACTAAGCTGCACCTCTAGCCTCTTTTTTATTTCTTATCCTGAGACAGGATCTAGCTCAGTTATGCTGGCAGCATCTGGAACTTTTGATCTTCCTACCTCCACCTCCTGAGTCACTGGGATTACAGGCAGGCATTACCATGCCAAGCAAAACATGTTTTTCTAGAAGAGTATTTTTTTAAATGACATTGCTTAGAATTTCCAGTATATGGTAATAATAAAGTACAGACTTTTAGTCAGTTTTATGATTGCTTTCGCATTCTCCATACACAAAGACACCTTTATTTTCTGCACCCAGAGAGACTTTCTCCCTACCCTGTCTTTGGTAAACCACTTGATTATATATCTATGTATCTATTTATATATATATTACATACACACAAATATACACACATTTTATAAGGTAAATAGATTATAAAACATATAAATTATATTTCACTTAATTTCTTATGTATTATGTATTTTTTAGAATTGAGTTCTTTATTAGATTATATGTATTACAAATATAGTTTGTTTCTTCTTTCTCTTAGTAGGATCTTTTGATGAATAGAAATTTATAATTTTAGTGAAGTCTAATTTAGCAATTTTTTTTTTCTGTACTTGAGGATAGAACCCAGGGCCTTGCACATACTTTGCAAGTGCTCTACCACTGGGCGGCAACTCAGGTCCATTTTTATTTTTTAAATTTGTTTAATTAATTAGTTAATTTTATTTATTTTTTGTGGTACTTTGGGGTTGAACTGAGTGCCTTGCACATACTTAGCTGGTTCTCTGCCACTGAGCTTCACACCCAGTCCATTTTTTATTTTTTTTATCTGGAAACAAGCTCTCACTAAGTTACCCAGGCTGCCTCTGGCTTCAAACTCACAATTCTCCTGTTTCAACATCCAAAGTTGCTGGGGTTAAAGATGTGCATCACCACACACTCAGCAGTGACTTTTATTTTTTATTTTGAGTTAGAGTCTCGCTAAATTACACAGGCTACCTCTGGACTTGGGGTTGGGATTTAGCTCAGTTGGTAGAGCGCTGCGCTGCAGTCTCTGAGGTCCAGAGTTCGATTCCCAGCACTTCAAAAATGGGAGAAGGGCCTGGCAATCCACTCCCAAGGCAATCCCTAAACAGTTACCCATTGAAAACCCTCTGAGGGTCGCTGTGAATCGGATACCGACTCGACGGCACCTAACAACAACAACAACCACCTCTGGACTTGAACTTGCAATCCTCCTTTGTCAGCCACCCGAGTTGCTGGGATTACAGGTGTGCAGCACTGTGCCCAGTTTAATAGTCTTTTATAATTTGTACTGTTCATGCATCCCTGGCATAAGTCCTACTTGTTGTTGTTGTTGTTAGGTGTCGTCGAGTCGTGTCCGACTCATAGCAACCCTCATAGGGTTTTCAATGGCTGACTGTTTTGGGATTGCCTTGGGAGTGGATTGCCAGGTCCTTCTCCCATTTTTGCAGTGCTGGGCATTGAACTCGGGACCCCAGAGACTGCAGCACAGCGCTCTACCAACTGAGCTAAATCCCAGCACAAGTCCTACTTAGTCATAATATATTATCCTTTATATTTAAAGGAGAAAATCCGTATATCTTACATCTTTTGATGAACTTTCACCCTTCTTTATGAGCTCTCAGTAACCTAGGATTAGACGGAAACTTTAAAATTATGCTATGTTTGTAAAACTTGTTAGAAACTATTCTTCTCTTTTTTTCTAGTCTTTTAACAGAGGTTTTTCATGAGATTGTTGTTGTTAGGTGCCATCAATTTGGGTCAATTAGTATTCTTAAATGTTAAGAAGAATTCATCAATGAAGTTGTTGTTATTTGAAGATTTTTTCTTATAGGAAGGTGTTTTTTAAATGAGAGATTCAATTTCATTGATGTTTAATTTCATTCAGATTTTCTATTACTTCTTGTATAAGCTTTGGTAAGTTATATTATTCAAGAAATTTGTCTATTGATTTAAAAATATAATATCTTTCTTTAGATTTATATGCCATAAAATTCACCCTTTAAGGTGTACAATCCAATGCTTTTTTATGTCTTTCATACAGCCATCACCATGACCTTATTTATTTATTGAATTCATTTTGTGTTGTTGGAGAAGCAAACCCAGTTCTTTGTCACAGCTACATCCCCAGATACCACAACCTAATTTTAGAACATTTCAGTCATCCTAAACACAAACTTCATGTCTGTTTTCAGTTACTCCCACTCCCAACCCCTAGTCCAACACACCCACTAATTTACTTTATATCTTCATAGATTTCCCTTTTCAACATATTTCTTATTAATGAAATTGTTGCCAGGGGCACAGAGTCCCCCTTTCTGGTTTTGGATATAATTAATAAAATAATTTAAAATGGACACAGAAAGGAACTTAAGGACAATTTGTCAGAGTTAGAGAGAGGGAAAGTAACCTGAATGTCAAGGTAAAAGTATCAGGGGAAAGGAGATGCAAGAGGTACAGAGAGAAAGTTATGTTTTTGAGTTGTTGTGTGCCATCAAGTCGTGTCTGACTCATAGCGACCCTTATAGGGTTTTCAATGGCTGATTGTTTTGGGATTGCCTTGGGAGTGGATTTTTGTGGTGCTGAGAATCAAACCTGGGACCTCAGAGAATGCAGAGCAACACTCTACCAACTGAGCTATACCCCAGTGACTTTTTGAGATAGAAGTCAGAAAATGGGCAGGGTTGTAACTGGATAGCTGGAGAAACCTGGATGGAAACCTTGGTCCTTGGGCAGAGCAAACTATGGTTAGGACACTCCTCCAGGCAACGAATAAGGGAGAAATCAGAAACAGGGTGTCGTGAGCTTTTAATAAAGAGATACACCTTACAGAAAAGGTGGGCACACCAGGAGAGCAGCAAGAACTAGGTGCACAGGGCTTTTGTTCCTTGTAGTTTTTATTGAAGGTGTGCAAAATTGTCTTCCTTCCAGGGTGGCATGGTCTTGAAGCAATACTGGCCCTTTTGGGCCAACTAAGGAGGAAATAACTAACCTTATTATTATTGATATTTACTTTGTAGTCAACTAAGAGCTACTTAGGTGTGCTGAAATAGGAAAAATAACTAAATATATTTCTTATCAGTTCACCTTTTAGCTTTTGGGCCAGGAGGGAATAATTAACTGCATTTATTGTTAGTTCACTTTTTAGCTTCAGGTTGGCCTCTTTAAGTTGTAAAATAGGACTTTCTTTTTTAATGTATGAAAGGTCTTGCTTCAAAGGGGGTTCCCCCCCCCCATCACCTGGGCTATATCACTTGCAAAGGGTGTTACTTACCAGCAATCATCCTATTTGTAAAGGATATTTTCTACCGGAGTATTATTGACCACTGGTTATGCCATTTGTTTCAAAGGAAGCTGATGTATTCATACTCAGATGTCTCAAATGGCTGCAGAGGGCCTTCTTATTCCCTTTCTGCCTGCCTGCCATCCCCTATCAGAATCATATATGGCATCTTTATGTCTTGTTTATTTCACTTAGTGTAACATTTTAAGGTTTATTGATGTAGATTGTATCAGCACTTTGTTCCTTTTTTCCGCTAAATATTATTTCATTATATAGGTATACATGCTGTACTGCATTTTGTTTATCCATTAATCAGTCGATAGACATTTGGGTTGTTTTTACTTTTTGGCTATTATAAATACTGCTGCTATAAATAATCAAGTGCAAGTCTTTGTCCGGATATTCATTTTCTTGGATATATGTAGGGGTGGAATTGCTGAGTCACGTGGAAAGTCTGTTTGACACTTTGCTAAACTGTTTTTGATAGTGGGTATACCATTTTACATTTCTGCTACCAGTAGATTGGTGTTCCAATTTCTCCACATTTTTGCCTGTATTTGTTATTTTGTGTTTTTGTTTTATTTTATTTATTATTTATTGCAGAACTGGGGGTTGAACCCAGGGCCTCATACAGGTTTGGCAAATCATCTACCACTGAGATGCCCCCTGGGTCCCTTTTTAATTTATTCTTTATTTGGAGACAGGGTCCCCTAATCTGCACAGGCTGCCTGTGGCCTCAAACCACTGATCCCCTGCCTCAGCCTCCCAATTTTATGGCATTACAGGCATGCACCATGGTACTTTCCTGTTTTAAGTTATCCTCGTGGTTGTCAAGTAGTACCTAATTGTGGTTTTGATTTGCATTTCCCTAGTGGCTAATGATGCTGAGCATCTTTTTATGTTTACAAACTTTTCATATCATCTTTAGAAAGATGTTAATTGAAATCTACCTATTTTCTTATTTTTCATTTCTCAAAGTATATTTATTAGCTCTCTCATGCATGTATGTAATAGAAACCACCTCTATGTATGTTAAATGAAAGAACAGAATTTAATAAAAGGATGGAAAAGGGGAGAGGTATTCATGGTATCCCAGATCAGCAGTAGAAACATAGGAAAGACTGGGCATAAACACCGCGTACTGAGGAATGTTTACAAAATTCTCCACATTTTTGCCTGAGCTTTGTTATTTTCTGTTTTTACTTTATTATTTATTTATTTATTTATTATTTACAAACCTGGAAGGTGACCCCAAGGCCTCGCACATTCCAGGCAGGCCTCCTTCTACCAATGAGATGCACTGTTTACCTCTCTGTGGTTCCCCCATTCTCTTATCAAGATCTGGCTTTCCATTTCAGGCCACATGTGAGGCCTTATTGCTACTGCTTTCAGGTCTTTCTCTCTTCATTAAAAAAACAATCAGAATTGTCTCTTAGTTTGTTTCTCGTTTCATAGGGAAGAGATTCTCTCCCTCTTCCTCTTTTCTCTTCCCTCTTTTCTTCCTCTCCTTTCTTGAATCAATGTGGTGGCTTCTATCACTACCATGGACCTTGTTCTTCCACATGATAGATAGCTGGCCATAATGGTACTGGGTTTCCAGAATGGTGCCTAAAGGGTACTAGTTGGGCTCAACTTGCCGGCCCCTAAACAACAAAAACAAGGGAAAAATGTCAGTCTTTTCCATTAGGCCCAAATGAAAATTCCCAGAGGAATGGCTTTGGTTGAGTCCAGGAAGATGAAATACTGTGGTTGGCCAACCTTTTGGAAAGGCTTGTGGCTTTCAGAAGGGTGCTGGAGAATTATCCCAGGTCAAAAACCACAGGCCACATTTTATTTCTCTCTGTTTCCTAGAGTGCTACTGAGATATTTGCAGATAATAAGAGCTTCCTAAATGTTTATTGAGGGAAATAAATGAATGAATCGACAAATTAATGACTGAATCTCAGATTTGAAATGTCTTCCTCTCTGCACAGAAATCTTCAACTCTTTGAGAGTCTCAGACATTTCTCGCTGAATACAAAAGTCAAGTATTTTGATGGTTAGCTATTTCATGATCACCTCTATGTGTACCATATATATGAAAGATATGTGTACCAGATATATATGAAAGAACATGACTAAGATACTAATCCCTTGGCTATCTTTGAATCTTCAGTCTGGGTCCATTAGGTCAGGACAGGTCTGTTAGTGAGCGTGGTGTGTCCTCCCAAAAGATCCATCAGGAAATCATAGAGCCTCATGATGGATTGAGGCTGCTGGATTTGGGACTAAAATATGGCTCTCAGTCTCAGCATCTTGTCATTTCCAACATGTGCTTGCCATGAGAGCTGTAGCAATTTCTGGTGACCTTTTCACAGGTTATACTCAATCCACAACATCTCCTGAAGGATAGTGATTAAGGAACAATCTTTTTGAAAATTCTTCCTGACATCTTTCATTTGCATTCACTGTGCAGTGATGAGAGAATTTCAAAGACCCTTCATTCTCCCTGAAAATAACTTCTTTTGTCATTAGTGAAAAGAAATATAGTTAGTCTTATAGAAAAGGTGAAAGAAAAGCTGATTTCCGCTGCTTTTATTCCTTTCCAGAGTAACTCAAAACCCATCAGCCAGGGCCTGGTTACTTGTCTTTTAGGATATATTGTCTGTGCTCAGTAAATCCCAAGTTGTAGAAACCAACAAGTATAATACCCTACCTGTATTCAAGGAGTTCCTCTGTGTGTGTGTGTGTGTGTGTGTGTGTGTGTGTAGTGTCTGTGCGTGTGTGTGTGTGTGTGTGTGTGTGTGTGTGTGTGTATATTTGTCTCCTATAGGTTTTGTTTCTCTGGAGAACCCTTTATACAGGAGGCCTCTGTGCTAGATTAAGCAAGAAACATTGATTACTTAGACTAGGGGCTGACTAGGGGCTGTGGCAGTAGAGATTGTAAATGCTTGTACTCGGGGTAGAGTTGGAAGGTAAAGTTAAATCAGACTCGCTCAAACTGAATGTGAAAGAATGAAAGAAAAAGATAAATTAGGTAGCTTTACAGGCCTACTTTGGGGCATATAGAAAGATTAAAAATATTTACATGTAGCAGAAATAGATCTGTGGTTGCTCAATGGGCTAGAACCCATCATTCACCTATAAGAAAGGAAGAATCTTTAAAACTCACTGAAATACATACATGAGTAAAAAATGGTTGCAGGAGCTCATGAGGAATGGTGATTTTTGGAACTTATAAGTATTTGTGATTGACAGGTCACCAAAACTGGTAGGAATCATTCCTAGGGAATTTTGGTTACTGCTGAGACAGGTACCTGGATACTCTGCAAATTTCATTTCTGATTACAAAGAAATCTATTTTTCAAATCTATACCAAGTAAACTATTTTCTTTGCCTTTCAAAAGAAATAATTCTTTTAGTTGTTTTTTCTCAAGTTGGACAAGTTAAACAACAATGCATGTACTAAAAGGCATTAACAGGGAAGATTTGGGCACTGGGTGGCTGATTAAGCATGTTACTGGAAATTAGAAATTTGAAAACTTTAGGAGCAAATATTGCACTAAAGCTTCTTATTCCTATAAATTAAAGGATTAATTGTTGTAGAATAGGGCTACACAAGGTAAGAATTCATAAAATTAAATCTTAAGTGCTCCTTTGACTCCTTAAGGACTCTGACAACAGGTCAACATTTACCATCTCTGGCCTTTCATTTCCTTACTTAAGAAATTAAATTAGAAACCTGTGCTCTGCTGCCTTATAGAAATATGAGCTTTAAATTAGATGAAGATAGTAATGATAACACCATTTAACATTTATCAAGTACTTACTGTGTGCCAGGCACTGTGCTAAGCAATATGATGAAGTTAAGCCAGACACCATACTAAATACCATTTCACTGTATTCACTCACAATTCTGTGGTCATCAGTTTAGGCTGGATGTAGCTGGATAGTATTCCTGCTTTTCTTGCCTGAGATCAGGCATGTAGCTGCAAATTATATGTCAGCTATGGCAACCTAACTTGTCCTCTCTCATGTTTGGATATTGGTGGTGGCTATTAGCTGCTGGGGTGTGTTTCTAGGGAGCATAGGGCACCTCAACTAGAGGTTTACCTTTCTTCCAGTTGATCTTTTGTCTTCCAGGCTAAACCAGGCTTCTTCACGTAGGAGTTTCAGGGCAGAATTTCAAGAGATGAGAGCAGAAGCTGTAAAGCTGCTTGCATTTAAGGAAATACCTCATATCACTTCCACCATAGTCCATTCATCAAAGCAAATCACAGGTACAAGTTAGATTCAAGGATGGGGAAATAAACTACCTTTTAATGGGTGTACCTTTTAATTGCATATCAGCTGGTATATAAGGATGCTATTGTTGTTGTTGTTGTTGTTGTTAAGTGCTGTTGAGTCAAGTCCAACTCATAGCAACTCTATGTACAAAGGAACAAAACACTCCCCAACATTGTGTGATACACATGATCTTTTTATGGTTAAGCTCATTTGTTGCAGCCACTGTGTTAATCCATATAGTTGAGGGTCTCCCTTTTTTTCATTGACCCTCCACTCTCCCAAACATGACGTCTTCCAGGGATTGATCCTTCCTGACAATGTGTCCAAAATATGTAAGACACAGTCTAGCCATACTTGCTTCCAAAGAATACTGTCATGGTACTTCGAGGATGGATCTCTTGGCTCCTTTTCTAGTCCATGGTATATTCAATATTCATCTTCAGTACCATAATTCAAAAGCATTAATTCTTCTGTCTCCTTTATGCAGCATCTAGCTTTCACAAGAATTTGATGTGACTGAAAATACCACGGCATGGGTCAGGTGCACCTTTGGCTTCAATGTGACATCTTTACTTTTCAGTACTTTAAAGAGGTCTTTCACAACAGCTTTCCCCAATGCAATGTGTCTTTGGATTTCTTGACTACTGCTTCCATGAATGTTGATTATAGAACTAAGTACAGCAAAATCTTGGGCAACCTCAATCTTTTCTCCATTTATCATGAAGTTGCTTATTGACCCAGTCAGGATTTTTATTTTCATGATGGCTGTGTTCTTTTATCTTCATCAGTAAATATTTCAAATCCTCTTCACTTTCAGCAAGCAGAGTTGTGTCATCTATATAATGCAAGTTGTTGATGATTCTTCCTCCAATCCTGATGTTGTGTTCTTCTTCATAAAGTCCAGCTTCTTGGATTATTTGCTCAGCATAATGATTGAAGAGGTACTATGAAAGAATATAACACTGACACACACCTTTTTGACTTTAAATGAGCAGTGTTTTCTTGGTCTCTTTGAATGGTTGCCTTTTGGTTCATATACAGATTCCTCATGAGTACAAGTAGGTGCTCTAGTAGTCCCATTCTTTGTAATATTATCCATAATTTGTTGTGTTCCATGTAGTCAAATGCCTCACATAGTCAATAATATAGATAGACATCATTGTGGTATTCTCTGCTTTCAGCTAATATCCACCTGACATCAGCAATGATGTCCCTGGCTCCATGCCCTCTTCTGAGTCTGGCTTCATTTTCCAGCAGTTCCCTGTTAATATACTGCTGTAGTAACTTTTGAATGTTTTTTGGCAAAATTTTACTTGCATGAGATATTAATGATATTGTTTGATAACTTCTGCATTTGGTTGGATCCCTTTTCTTAGGAATAGGCACAAATATGGATCTCTTCCAGTAAGTTGGCCAGGTAGATGTTTCCCAAATCTCTTGGCATAAGTGAGCACCTCCAGTGCTGCATGTGTTTGTTGAAACACATCAGTTGGTATTCCATCAATTCCTAGAGCCGTGGGTTTCACTCATTCCTTCAAGGCAGCATCCATTTTGTCCTTCAGTACCATTGACTCCTGATTATATGTAATCTCTTGAAATCGTTGATCATCCACCAATCTTTTTGCTATAATGACTTTGTGTATTCCTTCTATCTTCTTTTGATGTTTCCTGTATTGTTTAATATCTTCCCTATAGAGTCCTTCACTATTGCCACTCAAGGCTTGAATTTTTTTCTTCAATTCTTCAAGCTTGAGAAAAACAGAGCATGTTTTTCCCTTTTGGTTTTGTAGCTCCAGCTCTTTGCATATGTCATTATAATATTTGATTTTGTCAGAAATCTATAGATTTCATGCAATACCCATTAAAATTCCACTGACTGACTTCACAGAAATAGAAAAAATGATCCAAAAATTCATATGGAACCACAAAAGACCACATATAGCCAAAATACTTTTAAGCTGCAAATCTAATGCAGGGGGAATCACAATCCCTGACTTCAAACTTTACTACAAGGCAGTGGTTGCAAAAACAGCTTGGTACTGGCACAAAAATAGGCCCGAAGACATCTGGAACAGAATAGAAGACCCAGATATACCTCAACACACCTATAGCCACCTTATTTTTGACAAAGGAGCA